>JASDQU010248389.1:1998-15495 GCA_032191745.1 Picea mariana
TCTCTTTCATAGATAAAAAAATTATCGCACTATGAGATTCAATTAAGTAATTGTTGATAAAATTTAGTGTAAGTGAATGCTCAATTATAATTGGAGTTGATTGCATTAAGAGAATTCCATAGTTTAGGATAGGACTCTGAGCAAGTTTATTCTGGCATGTTTTGTATAAAGTCTAGTTCTCTTCTAATTACAATTTTAGATTTTGATAAATACAGATTGGTGAGGTAACCTTATAGTTCTTTTTCTCTCACTACAAGAGTGATTTCTCTTCATAGTCATTTCAAACAACAACTAGTTTATTTCATTTCCTACCGCTAGAATCAACTTTGTTTCATTGCATCCATGCATTAATCATTTCCTTTATGCAAGTGTGTTCATTTGATATAATTTCCATGTATTTCTAGATAATTAGGTTGCAAGTGCAATTTTTTCCTTTACAACTGAATTGAGTTATTTCCTTATTGAAGTTAAGTTGATTTCCTGTAAGTTTTGGATTTCAACATTTAGTTGTGGTGACCGTCTTAAAAATTATTTTAAGACTCCTTTGCAATCATCATTCTTGTTCATGATATCACAATTTTTTTTCTTGTACAAAGCCCTCCACAAGATCCAAATCTTGTGTAACAATTGGAAGTTTCTACCACTGTCACTTAAGTAGATACTTCCCTCATTGTAGTGATGGAACAAGCTCCACAAAAATAGAAGCTTCCCCAATGGCATCAATGGATCAAACATAATGACTAGACAAGCCTAGAACCCCCTTTGACCTAAATGTTAGGTCTAGATCTAGGAGATGTAAGGAAGGTAACAAGGTAATTGGTTTACCTACATGAGACAATAATCAATCCAAAACATAATATAGACAATTACTAAGTCATCTAACTCATTAATGACCTCTTAGACACTAGATAATAAAATAAACCAATTTTTGTTGCAAATTACATTAGTAACATAATGTATAACAACAATTAATCTTTTGTAACAACAATAGGAAAAAATACCCAGAAATATATCAATTTAGCATATAAATTAAGCCTTCAAAATGTGCAAAAGCATCCAATTGGTAGATCTTATTTATAAGTATCTTTAGACACTATTCCAACAAAGTATGAAAGAATTAAATTAAACCCTACTGGTTGTAGAAAAATTTTAAAATAGAAACAATAAATAACATTTGTTTGCTATGGTTTGTGTTAGTAGCATTAGTCAAATATATTTAGGGGAGAGAATACTAATTCTAATAATGTTTTCACCACAAGGAGAGTTATAGAATAGTTCCATTGTCTTTTTAGGGTTAATGGAGTCAAGGATGCAACACTTGAAGAAATATGTAGATAATAAAGAAGAATGAGGTTCAAACCCTAATTTGTAAGGCATCTTGTGCCCTAGGAGTCAAACCTTCAAGAAAGAGATTTCTAGGGAGAAAATATTATTGGTCCCTCGATGTCGTTTCCCCTCTTCTAGATGACCTAGGTCAAGGATCAATTGAATAAGATCAAAACCTTAAAGTGCAAAGCCTCTTGGGCCTTATGCCTTTGAGTCATAGAAAGAGACTAGGTCTCTTAATTCCTTCAACAACGTTGGACAAAAAAATGTGTTAGAGACAAAGAATTGTGTTTCATTCCTATGATTTTACTAGGACAAGGTAACATGAAACAAGATAACAATTAATGATTGTACCATGAGAAAACACATCAATTTAAAGAAAATCACTTATTTGTCCAAATTGCTACGTGATCTGGATTATTTTTAGAATGAAATGTAAGCAGATAAGTTACAATGAAATACTCATGAAAGTTTTCAGAAATAGATAAATACAACAATACTTGATTTCTATTAATGAAATAATTGTAAAGAGACTTTAAAAATATAGAGTGCAAGACTTTCTATAATGGTGGTAGATTTATCTCTGAGAAGAGATGTGATGGCTATGATCATTCGACATAAGATGATTACAATGAGGCTCTAAAGGAATTTTTATGATAAACATGAATGCCAAAACCCTAGATATCCAAAAAACTAACCCTAGGATATGAAAAGCCAAAAGTCATGTGGTTTCCATTTGGGTAAGTTAGTACATTAACTTCCCGGGGTTGTAACTTTTGCATACGATCTCCATTTTAGGAGCGTGATATGCAATTGGAAAGGTATTTTAGAGAACTATGCATTATGTCATCAAACTCTAACTCTGTCTAGAGTTTGATTGTGGCACACCAAAAAAACATTGTTTAGGGCACAAAAATAGACCTGGAAGTACAACAAGATGTGCTAACATGAAAACATACAAAATAAGCTAGTTGGATTAAGTGGAAGGCCTCCGATATCCACCTGGAAGTAGGGATTTAGGCAACCCTAGAAGTGTAGAACCCACAATTACAAAGAAGTATAGAAGAACGTGTTGAAATAAAAACTAACAAGATGCACCAATTGGAACGGGTGGGTTGTCACCAATATCCACCTAGATCAATCCTCCCCCTTTAGAAAGTAATGATTTCCATTGCATTGAGTTCTTGGGGAAGAGGGGAAAGAATTTTCTGAATCTAAAGCTTGGTGAGTTGTGTGCCTTGTTGGAGAAGTTGTTATTCTTGAATTGTGGTAGACTATCACACACTTGTTGAGGGGTTGGATCTATTCCACCAACCTGTTGTCTCTAGCTTTGATGGGGCATTGTGTAGGCACCATTGTAGGTGAAGAAAAAATATCTTCTTTCTCTTGAAAAAACTATTTTTCTTGGATAGGAGGTGTTGAGGCTGTAGTGGTTGTAGTGGTCTTTTGTGAATCCTTTAAAAAGACTGTGAAGATGATGAATTTTGCAGTATGAGAGATTACCTTGCGACAATGTTTTGGAGGAGAAGTAGTCGAAAATACCTCTGGTATCCTATAAACTTGACCTCCTAGAGTAATAATGACACTACAAGGTCTAGACTCATAGACAACATGATGTTTCCACTTATATGTTTGGCCCAAAATAACATCACTAACATAAAGAGGGGAAACATCACACACTACCTCATCCTTGAAGGGATGGATGCCATAAGACAGGAGACATTGTTGGTTTACACATAGATCTTATCTCTGGTGAAACCACCCTATGTTGTATGGTTGTGGGTGTGGTTTTGTCGACAACCCCAACTATTTGACGACCATGATTGAGATGAGGCTCTTCTAGCTGTCGTTACCAACAATGAAATGCAATGGGGTCCCCTTTACCCAAATATGTGAATGGAAAAGGTGCTCCCCCTCTTCATGATCTACTGTTTCTTCTATTTGAATTGTTGTGGTCATGACAATAGTAGTGGGGTCTACATCAATGACCTATCTATTTTCAATATTTTCTGGATCAAATTCTAAATTAGGGTTCATCGTCGTGTCTTTGACCTCGACCACCAATGACTATTTCGAGATAAATTCATCGGTGTTCTGCTAGGGGATTTTGTGGAAGTCACACCACTTCCCAATGTCATTCTTCGTCTTTCATTCACCATTCCCATCATGTGTCTTGGACTAATTTTCTAGAGGTTGTTGGCTAGGTCCTTCTCTACCATGCTTTGGTTATTTCAGATTTGCAGACCCGAATTCGCATTTGTTCTGGTGCCTAAAATTCTTCTCGATTTTGACAACATATCGATAGGAAAATCCCAATGATGAGATTTTTAGGAAATCCATTTCGGTTTGCATGTACCTATGCAGAGCCCCATGGTATTTCATAACCAGATGCCGCTCAAAGTCTTTGATACCCAACTTGGTGTGCAAGGTATGGAAGGTATTTTTGAACTCTAACACAATTTGGATCTTCTCTTGTCGTAATGTGGTCCATATCATGTAATGGTATTCATAGTTATCGACAAGATAGTATTGTTCTTTCACTGCATCCACAAAAAAATTCCAAGTGGGCTCGACCCCATATATTCTAGATTCCTCCGTGGAATTTTTTCCTCGGTAAGTTTCCAACTAATGTTTGACATGGTGGAGAGCCTTTAGGAGTGTGAAGGTGATGTTTTCCCTATCGGAAAAATTTTGAACCAAGAAATAACCTTCTAATAGATTTAACCATTTTTCTAGGGCATATGCAACTATCTAACCTTCAAATATGGGAATATGAAAATTAACTTGTACCTTGATGGGAAAGGTTCCTCCAAAGTGGTCACATGATGAATATGCATCTATTTCTATCGACAGGTGTTGAAGGATTTGTGAAAAATTATCCATCATTTCATCCCTTTGTCACGCGAGATCTTGCTCAAGCAACAAGTTGATAGAATATTTTTCTCCATCGTTTTTATTTTATGCTTCCATCGAGTGTTTCTTGCTCACGAGAGATTTATTTTCCTGAAGAGAGACAATCTCGAGACCCAATTGGCTATACTGAGACCTCATTGGGGACATGCGTTGAAAAATGATCAAGAGTAGCCTGCACTGATACTACTGATCTAGATTATTTTCAGAACAAAATGTAAGAAGAGAAGTTACAATGAAGTACTCATGAAAATTTGCAGAAACACAGAAATACAACAATACTTTATTTATATTAATGAAAAAATTGTAAAGAGACTATAAAACTATAGAGTGCAAGACTTGCTAGAATGGTGGCAGCTCTATCTCTGAGAAGATATGTCTATGCTCATTCACCAGAAGATGATTACAATGAGGCTCTGAAGGTATTTTTATGATAAAAGTGTATTCAAAAATCCTAGACATCCAAAAACCTAACCCTAGGGAATGAAACGCCAAAATTCATGTTGGCCTCGTTTGGGTAAGTTAGTACATTAACTTCTCGGCGTCGTAACGTTTTCATATGATCTTCGTTTTAGGCACGTGATAGCCCATTGGAAAGGTATTTTAGAGAACTATGCATTATGCCATCAAACTTAGACTACGTCTATAGTTTGATTGTGGCACACCAAAATAACATTGTTGAGGGCCCCAAAAAATCCCTTGAAGTACAACAAGATGTGTTGACATGAAAACAAAAAAAATAAGCCATTTAGATAAGGTGGGAGGTCACTAGTATCCACCTGGAATATGTGTAGGGATTCAGACAACCCCAGAAGCATAGAACCCACAATTGAAAAGAAGTAAAAAAGAACGTGTTGAACTAAAAACTGACAAGAGGATCCAGTTGGAACAGGTGGGTGGTCACCAATATCCACCTAGATCACTATGACAAGAGAAACGTTGGTTCCAACAAGATATCATCCAAGAAAAAAATCCATCCACAAAAATATCCTTCTCCAAGATTAGTGCACTAGATCCAAGTGACAAAGAGAGAGGAGTGAATGTTTCTAGATTTCACCACCCACAAATGTGAGAGGAAGTGATGACTAAAATTAAATGGAGTGTGAGAATTATTTATAAGTGAAATCATAGCACTCAATTTGTCCAAAAAATTAAATAATCATGTAACAAGTGGTGTCGATCGCTCAAGTTAGAATCTACAAATGTCAAAATCGTGAATATAAGACAATAATGGTCACATGTGTGGTGACACCATGCCTCCAATGGGATAAAAGGTCCTCTCTAAGGTCACGTGTCATCGTCCAAGGTGAAGAATATTTGAGAGAGAATGTCTGAATGTTTCAAGCAACTGGATGACTTGATGCTCTGCATCACATTTTCCATATCGTGCAATCGAGGAATAATGTCATGGGTGAAAGATTCGAGCATCATTCAAGAACCATGTCAAGGGAATCGAGATAAAAAAAATATGAAATTAACTAAAGTCAATGTTCATATGATATACGAGTCGAATCATTCAAAGTAAGTTTTCACCTAATATATAAGTCACATGAATAATTCACATTAAATATCCCCTTCAAATTTCAGACTAGCTCGAGAGTTTATGTAAGTTGACAAGTTTTAATATGGAAGGACCTTCATCTAACCATGTTAGGTGTGCCAACAAAAATGGTAAAAGAAAAGACCGAAGTAGAGGGATATGTCCCAGGGGAAGTAGTGAAAGAAAATATCCCTTCAAGAGTAAGTGTGGCAGTGATACATGTTGGTATTACTCGATGGCTTATGGTGTCATTGAGTTCATTTCTATGACCACCTTTAGGGAGGGTTTGCTTTCTCTTGAGTTACAACGTTATAATCGCTACACTTTTCCAAAATCCTTAATCTACCTTTTTATTGTCCTCTTATCATATTTTTAAGTCCCATTTATAAGGTTTCAAGCTATAACATCACCTCTTTGGGATTGGCGTGAACAAAAAAAGGGTAGATCTCAAGTTTGGAATGGATTTTGAGAGTCATTCTCTATTATATCATTTTTTCTTTAGCATTAATATTTCTGTATTATTATTTTATTTAGTATTTGCAATCAACCTTTGGGATTTCATCCCCTCTTCTCATGAGAGAATGGACCATGACCCATTACCAAAGTTCAGTTTCTTGTGATAGGATCTAGGATGGAAAGTGTTAATTATAGTGGGGAAACACAACATTACCCTTATGAGGCCATCCAATAGTTCCCCTTTTACCTAGGTGGTGACATGACAGAACTAGGGAACAAATGCTAGTCACCAAGGTGAAACAAGGAAACAAACAAAACTTCTTGATCTAGTGATCCATTATCCAACTTAAACTAATGATAGTCATTCACATGCCTAGTATATTAATCACATCACTTTGCATGAAAGAAGGACTAACATACCACATGTTAATGTTGTCTTACCATCTCCCATACATTGAGTTGACTAGATGTGATGAGATTGGCTGAGATGAGGTACAAGAGGTAATATGAGAGGGGTTGCTAGGCTGCTATCTGTGGACATGATTATCATCCTCATGGTTGGGATCACTGTGTTTAATGTGGGCGATGAGACACAATCTCCTTTAATTACGGCTATGCATGGGGCGTTAATAATTGTACAACTACATCGTAACTCAAACCACCATTTGAACAAATTGATCTGGTACATATAATACACAAAATTTCACAAGTATCATTCGAGTTATGGTTGAAAATTTCATAGGTATCATACGAACCATGGTTTAAAATTAATGAACGGTCTTTCTAACTATCTTATTAAGAAATTAGGAAGGTAATTAATAATACGATCATTTTGAAATCGTTGTTGGGGAATTTTCAAAGGTGAAATATTGTTATTAATGTAAATTTAATTTTTGAAAGTGTGTTTTCAATTTTTGTTTTTTTGAGAGTGTTTTAGATTTATGTATTTTTGAAAGATTATTTTTCTATTGTTTTGAAGGTGTAGTTTTTTGTTGCTTTGAAAGAGTGCCTTAGATTTCTGTTGTTTTAAAAGTGTGTGCAAGAGATGATGTTTTAATTTGTGAACAAAAATATAGATCTAAAAGGATGATTTAGCAGTTACACTAAAAACCCCCAAGGAACCAACATTGCATGGAATCCAATTCAAGGAAAGGGATCCAACCAACCCAATTATGAAACACTAATAGCCATCTCTCTAGAAAAAATAAAACCAGAAGATTTCACTAAAGAATCAACACATCCATTCCATCTTATGAAAGCCACATCTTCAGTGCAGGAAGAGATATTGTTCCCTGAGGGAAGAATAAATTCTACATAAAATAAATAGCTGGACCACAACTTCAAAGGGTTGATCATTCAAGAATCAATCAGTCCCACTTCTGCCACCAAACTTTTGGAACAAAAAGAAGATAATTTCCTACAGTTATTAATGATGGTCAATGAAGTCAAGCATGAGGTGAAAGAAGAGGTTGTTACCTTCAATTTTCCAATAAAAAATATAGGAGTAACTCAAATGAAGAATATTCCACGCTCTTCCTTGCCAAATTTGAATTGCCAAATTTGAATGGCTCAGCTACAAATGACCTAGATACTTTCCTTTTAGAATTTGATGTCCTCTGTAGGAGCTGTGAATACATTTATGATGCTTAGAATTTGAATCTCTTTCCCGCTACCTTAAAGAATTCTCCACTTTGATGATTTATGGGGCTTAGAGGGGACAATGTTAGAATGTAGGAAGAAATGAAGAAAATATTCCTCAAAGAGTACCGGGACCTTCTAGGAGAAATAGTGGAAAAAGGAAATATTCAAGATTATGTATAAAAAAGATGAGATCATGGACGATTATGTATAACACCTCAAATATAACATGTATCCATCAAGATAGGTCCAACTGGATGGAGACACCTTATGTATCCTGCTTTTCTGAGGAGTCAGGGATCATTGTATTGACATCCTTAACTTGATGAGAGAAGGTAATATATACTAAGAATCTTATGATGTCATTTGGAAATTATGTCAAATATATTCTAGAGGGACCTCATGGGCACAGAAAGGGACAAGGGATGTGCTGACACAAATCAATAAGATCTATAGTGGAGGAATTACTTGAGTAGAGACTAGAAATTTATTGGATGATTTAGAAACATATATACTTAGTTCATGAATCTTATAGTTAGATACACTATACTAAAAAGGAAGAGGGCGGAGGAAGATGTGGACCTACCTATATTTTTCCCAAAGTGTAGAAGAAGGAATCCATAGAAGGAGTGTCCATTAGACCAAATTAAAAGATGTGGAATTTGTGAACAATAAGACACCATCAACAAGTATCCCTCCTTAACCAATTAAAATCAATTTATCATCAGGCAAGTAGAGGGGCTGACCAATTATGCCTCATCACACAAAAATGACCATGGTACCCTCAACCTCGAGGTATGAATTCTCACCAATCTCAATATTATAATTCTTATTAGACTAACTCTTCAATGAAATATCCTCCTCAACAATGGTATCCAATGGATTCTTTCATCATCCAAAAAACATCCATAGCAATATGGGTGTAGGAATCCACCCTTTGGGGGGATCAATAGTCATTACCACAATAAACTATTTATCCTTTTCCTCCACCACAACTCTAATAGACTAATTCATCTCCTCATCGACCTCAACTCCCTGTATAACTTATTCCTAAGACCAATAATAGACCAACACAACCGACATATGCCATTGGGTTTCCAACTTACCCCACTTAATCTATTTCTTCATTGGGATGTCAAGACAGACAATTAAGATCTACAAAGATCTTGAACAAGAAAATCTCATCAGTAACTATAGAATATTGTGGGGAATATCCTCCAAATTAAAACCCATTTGATTATCAACCCCCTTCTTCTCTTTTAAATCCATACCAAAACATGAAGGAGCTATAAAATATATCTTTCCATGAGAGACTAAACATAAGAAACCATGCAACCCAATGTGAATTCAATTTTCCGAGGGAGATCAATAATGTATGTTTTTGAATACCTCTTTTTCAATCCATAAAAAATATCCCAATATTCTCAAAAAAATTCAGGAAATTATTCCTACACAAGCTAGGTTGAAAAGGAAAAGACCCTCAAATTGTGCATGTAATGGGGAAACTAGGAGACTTAATGCTCGAAGGAGTTTCCAAATCCAAATATTCAGACCCTGGTAGTCCCATAGTCAATATACAAATTAATAGGATTATTATTCCCAATACACTAATTGACTTGAGAGATGTCCTCAATGTCATGACTCGTGAAACCATGGAAGACTTAGGGTTGGCATTCCTTATATAGACCCCTACAATGTTACAACTTGTAGATCCATCCACTATGAAGCTGGATGATATCCTAGAAGATGTTGTAATCTTTTTAGACTCCTGGGAGTACCCCATTGATTTTATGATCATACAAAGCAAGTATTTCTTAGGTTCTTACCCTTTGTTTTTTGGAAGACCATGGTTGGAAACCGTCGATGACTATATTGGATGCAGATCTGGGAGTATGACAATTTCTGATGGAAACTCAACTATGCAACTTAGATTTTTCCCTCCATCCAAACTGATCATAGAGACAGAAACACATATTTGTGTAGATGGCCAATAAAGTGATAACGAAGAAGTCACCCAACAAGTTCTTACAGTAGAATAGTACATTTCCATTAGAGATATAACTAAGGATGATGAAATTGGTGATTTTATAGCCTCAACTGCACCATCTTCCCAACACAACCTCAATCAGATTCTAATCCCTCGTGCTGAGGAAAACCTCTTTTTAATTGTCACCAATGCTAAATGAAACACCTAGTTCTTAAAATCTTAGTTTTCTCAGTAAACCCATGGAAATTAACCTAATAAATTTTTTGAACATCAATCGTGGACTTTCTGAGCCACAAAAGAAATAGTTAATTAAGCTCCTAAGAAAATATAGTCATTCTTTCACATAGGACTACACAAATATGAAGGGGATTCACTTGTATTTTTGTACACACCAGATATACATCAAGGAGGAGTCTAGACCCATTCACTAGTCTCAATGAAGAAAGAATCCAACATTTAATGAGATAGTTAAAGAAGAACTACATAAATTTCTCTCTTTAAATTTTATCTTTCCTATCTCTGATAGCCAATGGGTCTCTCCTCTCATTATTTTCCCAAAAAGATGGAAAATGGAGAATCTACGTGGATAATAGGATGATAAACAAAGCCACTCGTAAGGACAACTCCCTTTACCCTTTATCGACCAATTATTGGACACATTACCAGGAAAAAAATATGTCTCCTTCATTAATGGGTTTAGTGGCAATAACCAAGTCTAGATTGCTCCCAAGAACCAAGAAAAGAACACTTTCACATGCACATGGGGAAAATTTTAATATAGGGTGTTTCCATTTGGACTTTGCAATGATCCAACTCCTTTTGAGAGAGAAGTGCTTGGAATATTCTATTATTTAATTCAGTTCTGTTTATAAGTATTTATGGATAATTTTACGAGGTATGGTGATACGTTCATATTGGCTATGGTTCACTTATAATAAGTGCTCAAAACATGTGTGGAATCTAATGTGGCTCTCAATAGCGAAAAAAGTGCTACGATAATGATTGAAGGTATCATATTGGGAAACCATATTTCACCTAAAACTATGCAGGTTGATCGAACAAGAATAGAGGTAATACTGAAACTCCCTCCCCCTAAAAGAGGTAAGAAGTTTTATTTTAAAAGATGGGTATTTTAGGCATTTAGTTGAAAATTTTGCATCCCCTCTACTTTGTTTACTCACAAAGAATGTGGAATTTAGTTGGATTGACAGGTGCCAAAGTGCTTTTGAAGAATTAAAGAAGAAATTAACAACAACACTTGTCTTAAGGGGGGAAATATTGGCCCTTTCCATTCCACATATCTACATATGCCTCAAACACTGTCATCGGAGTTGTATTTGGACAACAAGAGAAACATAATCCATATGCAAAATATTTTATCAACAAGAACCTCTCCCCTACTGATTTAAATTATACATTGACATAAAAATAGTTTTGTGTATGTTATAAATAAAGTTCAACATTATATAATTGGACATTCTATAATTATACATACTGATCACTCTATACTATATGATGTTTGATGAATAAACCTATCACTAATGATAGGGTGGCAAGATGGTTTTTTTGTGTTACACGAGTTTGAGATTATCATCATGGATAAAACTAAGAAGGATAATGCCATTTCCAACTTCCTTATCCTATATATGGAGATGGAGATAAAAACATTATGAACTATAGTCCAATTAGGCATGGACTTATCAGAAGCATAACAAAAATGTCTCCAACAAATCAATAAGTTACATGAAATTCGTCAGGCCTCCTTCTGTTATCCAACATATCCTATCTATGGAGATGGAGATAAAAACATTATGAGCTACACTCCAATTAGGCATGGCCTTATCAGAAGCATAACAAAAACATCTCGAACAAATCAATGAGTTACATGAAATTCATGAGGCCTCCTTCCCTTATCCAACAACAAGGGCCAATTGGCATGACAAATTCATTAAAAGGAAGTAATTTCGAGTTGGGGACTAGGATCTATTGTTTGACTCTAGATTTAAATATTTCAAGGGTATGTTTAGTACTAGGTGGCTAAGACCCTATGAAATCAATACTATATACAATAATGGGTCCATCAAGATCCATACTTTTTATGATGCAAGAACCCCATTAATGGCTAATGGGAACCGAATCCGATTATCTAAAAATCCATTATCCAAGGAGGCCTTCCTAAGGAATATTGATATTGGTTGGCACAATAATGATTTGAAGATTGTTTGCCCAGGGGTTCTTCACGAGTTGAATAAATTTTTTACTTTTTATAAAAAGGAAAAAAAAGAGAGAAATAACCATAACCATAACCATTTTGTGACGGCTATTACATGTAAAATAATTACGTAGACAGGCACTTATAAAATAACAATTATAAATTACATGTAAAATAATAACAAGTCCTTGCTTCTTGGTTGTGATACTCTCACCTATAATTTCAATTTTGACTATAGGGAGGGATTAGCGTGCTTTCAAAAAAGTGACTCATAGTAGGAGATGATAAATTGTGAAGCAAGAAATGCAGAGAGAAAGAATAGAACAGAAAACAGTATATTAGAATGTATGAAGAAGAGTACAATGAGAAGTAAGTCTGAAGAAGTACTTACAATGCAAAGGGAAATAGATGAGCTAAATAGGCTCAAGCAAATCAAGAATAGAAAGTAAAGCTGGTCAGGACAGCTGGCAGTGTACAGTCAGACTGTTGAGGTTACATTATATTTAACACTCCCTCTTAAACTCAACAGTTACAATCATCAGCACTGACTATGCCTAAGTGTTGTCTCTAAAAATCAAAAATCGATTTTGCTAGTGGCTTTGTAAATATATCAGCAAGTTGATCTCGAGAACCACAGAATTGTAGTGCAATATCACCATTATTGACTAGCTCGCATATGAAATGAAAACGAGTGTGAATGTGTTTTCTTTTCTTATGAAACACATGATTTTTGGATAAAGCAATTGCTGAAGTATTATCACATAAAATAGGAGTTGGATCCTTTTCTGTATGTGACATATCTTTCAATATTCTTCTCATCCACACATCTTGACAGGAAGCTGAGGTAGCAGCGACATACTCTGCCTCTGCAGAAGATATTGAATCAATCGACTGCTTCTTTGATGCACATGAGATTAGGTTCGTGCCCAGTTGAAAAACATGTCCAGATGTGTTTTTCCTGTCATCTAGGCTGCCTGCAAAATCATTGTCTATGTAACCAGAAAGTTGATTACTATCAGATGTAGTGTACCATAAACCGAAATTGAGAGTTCTTGCAACATAGCTCAGAATTCGTTTCGCCATTTTCCAATGAGACTCTTTGGGGGATTCCATGAATCTGGAAACAAGGCTGGCTGCATACATAATGCCAGGCCTAGTTGCTGTAAGATATAAAAAACTGCCTACTAAACTTTTGTACATGGTAGATTCCACTGTAGGACCTTCATCATTCTTACTCAATTTTGTGCCTAGTGGTATGGGGGTTTCTTCTGGATTGCATTCTTCCTTGCCAAATCTTTTGAGGATGTCTGCTGCATACTTTTGCTGACAGAAAAAAATGCCTTTGGTTGATTGATGAACCTCAATCCCTAAAAAATATTTCATTATGCCAAGATCTATCATCTCAAACTCAGATTGCATGGCATGTTT
>JASDQU010248390.1:4338-16367 GCA_032191745.1 Picea mariana
CCACAGCATGCCCAATGCAATTCGAATGTACCTGAAAGAGGACAAAAATGGACAAGTTAAGAGGATATTTTGCTGATGAAATTGATAAAAATATAATTCTAAAGACTAGCTACAGAATCTTGCGATTCTATAGCTATTTTAAATCAAACACAGAATCGTATTAAACCAATTCAAAACTCTATTAATTAAATTCACACTATTAAACAAATATCTAATTGCTATTTGAAAGACAAACGAATCATTCAAATAAAAATTGTTATACTAATTTGAGAGAAAACAAGACTAAGATCAATCGAATGATTACAGAGATGTATGTAGTCTGTTTCATTTGTTGTCACAAAATCAGGTTAACAGAATCGTATTGGATAACTCAACAGTAATGAAATCGTTTCACAGACCAATTGAAATCAACACAAATAGTTGCTTCAGTGATCCACAAGATCCCTTCAAATCCAAACCAAATCAACAAGATCGTTTTCAAATTTGATATAACTATATTAAATATAAACGATCATGCTAATCATTGCAAATCAAATCAAAATAGGAACGAATCAAAATAGTTTGAGGCTGGCAGAATCGTTATGAATTAACACTATTTTTGTGATTTTTGCAAATAGATCCTCGACATAGGCTAAATGAGAATATCGATTCCATACAAAACAGAGTTGTTTTTTGCAAATCGAAGTTGAACAGAGTGGTATTCCTGAATTATAAGATTACATCATATTTATTAAACCAATCATTAATAATGACGCATAAGATATTAAAAAATCATAACAATTCAAGCTCATGAAATCGTTCCAAAATCACACCATAAAAACTAAATCAGAGCCGATATGATCCAACCACAACGAAATCATACCAAATCAAAACATAGTCGTGCTCTAATTTTAGCATAAAAATCTCCTGTACAGGTCAGATGCAAACAAAATCCAAGTGAAATCAAACTTCATTGATCACATTAATTCAAACTAACAGAAAGTTTCTAAAGCAAACCACACCAAGTCAAAACCAATCGATCGCTTCTACTAAGCTGGGCATGACAAATCGTATAACCAAATCATATGTACATTTAATTTTAGTAAAATAATCCTACTGTACAGGGTTCATACATAACTGTTTTTTATAAACAAACTATGACAAATTCATTTCAAATAATGGAAAAAATCAACCGTAAACCAAAACTCGATTCATTATATTAATCCAAGCAATTGATAAAACAAAATTGATATCGAAATTCATACCTGGATAATGAGCAGACAACTAGGTCATGACAGTTTGGAATTGACGAAGGCTGTAGCCGATTCGACATTCCTAAAAACGATGGAACCAGTGGTTTTCTGCTTCTTTTCATTAGCTTGAAGCTTGTCCCTTTCATTTGTCAACACTGCAACTTGGTTTTCCAATGATTTGATTTTCAACTGTAATAAGGGAACGTTGGTATAGTAGCGTTCCAACCACACATTACACTGGTTGCATGACGACTGCCCGAGCTTCGAAAATGCAGGTGAGGGTTTATTTAAATCACTGAGGGTTTCATTAGGTAGCTTGATCCCTGGGTAGCTAGGATTGTTCCTTAGGCAAGGGGGTAAATTAGAAACAAAGTCATAGGGTGGCTTGAAGCACAGACCTTGGGAGTAAGGGTACTCACTAGCTAGGAAGCGCTCGATGTTAGAGTCTGATTCTTCACTGAGGACTATGGGATTTTGATCAACACTAGGTTTATGTTTATTCCGGGCAAGTCTCTATATAAGTCGAGCATTATTTTTACATTTGTCGTCGATAGTAGGGTTACCCTTGACCTTCTTGCTCACAGGATTTTTAACAGCCTCTGTCTTGTCTATTACGATGTCGGGTAGGTCAATATCAGGGTTGACTGAGGGTTTGGGAGAGGGTAGAAGGGCATGAAGAGGCACGGGTGGCCCGACCTTAGTATCACTAACCACAGACTTATTAATTTGGACAGACTTTGAATCAACAAAACCATTCCGAGAGAGAAAATCTTGCCAACTATTGTCGTGGAGGTTTAAATGATGAATGGCGATGAGTCTGATCAGGCCATGGTGAAACAAGATACTATCGGCCTTCTCTCGTTTGAACCTCTTAGCCATTTTATAAAGACTACGCTGGAAGTAAAATGGTATATTCAATGGATAATCAATGAAATTCATTAACAGTCGAAGGTGATAAAGAAAAACTAGTCCATACTGACCCTCACAAGTCACGAATTGTTTAACCACTATCAAAAGATCATTCCACCTTGGTTTAAGCATGGAAATAGGCATACCTTTGTCACAGGATATCAACTTTCATGATACGAACAGTAATGGCCATGGAACCTCATCAACTTTAGAGTTTTTAAACCATTGGTGGCCCATGGTTTCTAATCCCGTGGCAGAGCTGATGAACTCTTCACTGATTTCAAACTGAATGCCACCTACTTTGGCCCTACACCCATCAAAGGTAAGGGAGAATTGTTGTACAACAAACAGATTAAACCCCTCGAACCTTTGTACAAACGTGAGCCAACCATTATCTTGTAAATCTTTCCGGGCGTTATGGAACAGTAGCAAGGCTTGACTACCGTTCGGCTCTATTCGAACCACCGGTGCCATAGAGAGGAGCACATGGTAAGTGATGTGAACGATCCAGGGTTTGAATCACAACATACGTAGGGGAAGAATGCTCAAGGCTTACCCAATGCTAGCAGAGGTGGAACAGGGATAAGGGTAAGCATTAATGACATATCGTGCGAAGGTGGTGGAGCTATTTCTGCTCATGCAGAATAGTCATTACCATGGTACAACCGCCGACGCTTAAACTATTCAAATCACAACACATATGTTACAACTATACCACTTCAATCAATCAATCAAAACCTTTGGTAAGTAGATTGGTCATTCTTGTGAACAAAAGTTATACCATAGTTTTAAAACCAAACAAATGAATCAAAATCAATACCAAGTGTTGTATGAAACGATTCACACCAAGGGTTTAACCAATGTGCCAAGTGAACTGATTTTGATCAAATAACATGTAAATCTAATCACCAATGCATCAAAAACTCAGTCACTCATGAAACGAAACTGTATAATCGATCAAAGAATGTCAAATGAGTACATATCAAGAGGTGTTTTTCCAACTGCATAATGATAAGTAAAATGTTAATGCAATGGGTATATAGACAAGAATGATAATGAAAATTCAGTGAAGATTTTAATGCGACCTCGAAAGACCAAGTTTTCACACTTACAGTCGTGAAAACAAGAATGAATAGAAGTTTCGTTTATTTGAGAATTACAACGAAAAAATTAATGTTTGCAAAACACTAGTGTAGGGAGCTTATAAGGATAGTAAAAAAAGGTGAATTGGCTTCCAACACAGCCTTAATGGCTGCTGCTTTCCTGGGATTAACTAGGCGAAGCCTCTGCCGAACAGGCTTGGAATCTAGATAAGTTGTGATTTCATGTTCAACTATTTTTGGATCGATGCTTGGTATTTCCTCGTAAGACCAGGCAAAAATGTTGCAGAATTATTTAAGTAGATCTATGTAGATTTGAATCTCTCTAGGGGAGCAGTTAGCTCCGACAAAAACATTCTTCACGACGCCAGGGGTTTTGGAGATATTGATCAATATGGTTTCAGTGATTCTTTCCATATTACCCTTGGCATAAATCTCATGTGTATCTAAAGGATTAATAGGACAAGACCTATCTCCAATCATAATCAAGGTGAATTCTCCAGCTTCGATTTTGTTTAACTCTGGGAGGAAGTATGATCTATGATGGAGATCATCACAGGGTTTGTCCAGACTAGTCATTGCATCAATTACCACTTCATCAGAGGGCAAGGCTAAGTCTAGCGAATCGATGTCAGTGAGAGAACCTTGAGCCCAAATAGGCTCTAGAGGCAGATTTAACTCTTGTGGAGGAGTTGTATTTGTGTTTTCCGAAGCTTGCTGTACTAAAGAGTATGCTACTTCAACTGCGGACAAGGGCATGGACATGCCTGGGTGCCCTGTCCCTTCCATCGTGGCTGATGGGGAAGGAAGTATCCATGGATGGCTGAAGTAAGTCATGTGAAATGACAAAACTTGGAAAATCTCAACCTTATGGTGGTCGGATACGAATTTGAGATCACCTTGTGGGGGCGGGTAATGGAAGGTACCCATTAAATATGGGCACAAACTGAACCCCTATGTTGACTACGCTGGGTTGGGGATTATCAATCATTGGCACCGCGGATACCCCTAATGAAGGGTAATGTCTAGAGAAAGACAATTGATCAATGGTCATAATCCGGTCCTCATGTGGAAACAACAAGACCCGGAAAATTATAGCAACCACTGCTTGCACGACATAAGTCCAACTCCTTCCTAACAAGATATTGTAGTCAAGGGACGCGTCGACTACTTCTACCTCGACACACATGTTCTTCCCTCCTAACTACATGGGGAAAGAGGGAAAGATACCATGTGGTCGAAACGAATGATCGTCGAAAGCAGTGAGAAGAGTAGGTTATGGAGACAAAATGGGCTGGCCAATGGCCTTCCAACATGCCAACAACATAACGCATGTCGAGGCACCCTCATCAACCACCGTGCGGAAAATATTCTGTCTAAAAAGTTTTGTGAGGTGAGCCACTACTATCTGAAATGCTATGTGGTAAGGAAGATGAGGTTTTAAGTTGGCTGTATCCAGCATGATGGTAACCAGATTATAATTCTCGGTAGATCCTAAAGTGGCTAACAAGGATTTCCTTTGGGAAGGGCAGCTTTGGAGGACCTCCAAAGAGGACATCGCAGAAGGTGTTTGAGACAAATCCTCCACCACAGAATAGTTCTAGGCGGCCCTTGCATTTGGGTTGTGAGACTCTTTTTTGAATGCGCCTTTTGGGATGCATGTCATTGTTTTGCCCAAAGTCTTCTCAATCTGGAGAGGAAGAGATGGGATTTTGGCTTCTTTTCCCTTCTCATAAGTGCTTGTTTTACTGTAGTCATGTGCTCTAGTCGATATAAAAGCATCACCCTTCATCATATACACATTCATGGATGCAGGATTGTTCGAATATGGAGAGATTCCTTGACTGCCCCTTCCGCGCTTGTAGAGGCTTGCGTTAGGTTTTTCCCATGCGGAAATGGATTGGTTAACATGTCAAGCTGTTGTTGTGTCACAAAATTTTTCGGCCTCTGCAAGCCGAGGACATTGATGGGTCGTGTGGTCTTTCACGCACAGGTTGCATGGATACCTCACCTTCTTTTTCTCATTGTTATCCCCGCCAACATTATTAGTGGGTTTCTTATCACCCTTACCCTTCTTTCATTGTTTTTTTTTCCTTCATGTTGTTGGATGGCCTTTGGATTTGTCGATTGCACTGTGTGTACATCCAACGTTTTAGTAGGGGGAGCATCCAAAACAGTAGTTTGGCTGGCTGATGTGTGTTGTATAGACAATTGTTGCAATTTCTTCGTCAGTTACTCAGCGGGCTTTGTTTGTGCTAAACCAACAATACCATCGGCATGTGGTCCAACTCTCTATCTCGTTTTATCAAGTATTAAGCATGGAGTATTTGGAAATATCTCGTATAATAAACTAGACTGAGAATATATTAGCCCAAGCTATTGAGCTCTCATGACGTCGTCTTCTTTAGAAAACACTCCCGACATCGCGATGTCTTTGGATAACTGTGGGACCAAATACTTAAAGAACTGCTCTAGCAGGAATGCTTGTAGGACTAGCATCTTAATTAAACTCTTCTGGAGTCTTCATTCTCAGATGTGATCAGAGATGTGGTCCACTTTTGTCTATGTGAAATTGGCCAGCAATTTTGTGCCAGCGTCGTATCTCACAGGTAATTGGAAATGGTTTAGGAAATCCATTTCCAATTCCCCAAAGGAAGAGTATCTTGAGAAGTAGATCTCAATGTACCAGTTTGCGGCACTCCTAATGAGAGTATGTTGAAACAATCGCAACTATATGGAGTCATATTTCAACGAGTTAGACAAGCACCAAATATGGAAGGTGGTCACATGATCCCCTGGATCTTCGTTAGGCTTGGCTTTGAATTTTGGTATGGTTGAAGGAAACCTTGTTGGCATAGGGAGTCAATGTGGATCATGACAGATAGGGTCATTCAACAAACTCGTCAAATCTGGCAAATGCAAGGTTTCCAGGAAAGGTAGTTTGTGTTGTTGGTGATACCCATGGAAAAATGGACCTGGAGTTTGATTGGCACCAGGTTACTAGGAAAAGTTTGGCTGCTTGCCTGGGTTCAGGTAAAAACCATGTTTATGACCAGTGTACGTATTTTGCATGTGAGGAGACATCATTGGCTGATTTCCAAAATAGGACGTAGATGGTTGGACATTCATTCCATTGAGAGGACTTTTGGAAGGATTGACTCATGCCAATCCCATGGTGATAGGCATAGTACCTTGTCCGAGGTTCCACTGGTTGTGAAAATAATTTCCCCAGATCGACATTCCTGATGAGGGAACTGATCCCTGCCAAGAATTCCAAGGCCCTGATGTGGAAGAAGTTCCTAGGTTTGCCGCCCTATGCAGGAATAGTACCCTGCATAGGAATAGGTTGTCCATAACCGGGATTTCCCCCAGTTGGGAAAGAAACTGATGAGAAAACGTTGTTACCAAATGCACTGAACAAAGAGAACAATGTCGAACCTACCAACACATTATGCGAAGGTGGTCCTTGACTCACTACTCCAAATAAACTATGGTGTGTAGGTGGCCTGGTGGATTGCTGGTGGGTGCCATCGAGCGAAGGGGACGAAGGAGGTATATCACCTCCCCCGTAAGGGAAAGTGTTAAAAGGAGGTTAAATGCCCCCCATGTGGCCTTGCAAAGGAGCATTAGAGCTCCCTGCCCCCAGACCTAAATTCTGTGAAGTGGAGTAGGAAAGTACAGGACTTGTACCTGAGCTAGGCATCCCGTATGAGAACGGAGGGCCTGTCGCACTTAGTGTGAAAATGGTTGTGGTCACTGCCACAGACAAGATCAGACCACTGTGCAAGGTAGAGGTGGTCGAGACCATGGTGGCTTGGACCAGTGATGGTGGGTTAGGAGGTGGAAACTCTCCTGTGGTGACAACCGTAGTGGGAATTGAAGAATTCCTGGAAGGAGTGACAACATTTGTTTCCATTGTTGCGTGCGACACTATCTGGCACTCATAAGGGTGAATCGGTACGATGATGGCTGCCAAAATTTTAGTGGTTGGAGTTTCAGGTGGACCAAGAGATTTCGATCCAAAGTCTAAAATGGTTATTTCCTCCAGATGTTGGTTAGGAACAATTTCTTGTGACCCGGTCACTTCAAAAGACCCTTGTTGGTCTAGCTTTCGCCTTAGTGGTGGTGGGGGTGGCTTCAGTGTAACTGGTGACAGGCCCCGAAGCCTTCATGACCGATGGAGCTCATGATACTCCACTATGTGAGAATATCAAATACACCCTAGGGAATTCTATTCGTTCAAAAAACAACACACGCTAAAAAATTCCTTTCAAGACAAAATAGGAAAACGCTAAACTAATTGGGAGAACAGTTACAACAACCAACACTAGAGAAACTTACCATTCCAAGTGAAACTTGAACATGGAAGCACCCTCTAGGTATACTCTACAAAGTGTGGCCCGATGTCTTTCCTAGGTACCACAATATACCCCCACAGTCACCTGTGTATGTCTCTAAAAAGATAGGCAACTAGGTTGTCAGTGCATGAGCAGTCACTAGGCGGGTACAGTCAAAAGTCGGGTAGACCACAATGAACAGGGTATCGAGCCCAAAACTTGTAAAGGGTGTCAAAGGCAAGTGGTCTAGAAGACTACTGAGGACCTCGAATGGATTTGAGACCCACGAAGCTCCGTGGCAAATGAAATCGATGGAATCCCAAGACAAGCCCTCTATATGTGTTCTCCACTATGATTGGTCTAGCTTTGGAGGGGTTATCTCCACTACCTTTCCACATGTGACCTCGTGTTTAGCCCCTGTGTTGGAGGGGGGTCCTAGATAAATTTCATGATACTGGACTTTGACACTCCCTAACTCAGACTCCAATGTTTTATTTTAATGGCCTTGAAGAGTTTCCTCTCCAACTTAATTCAAGGCCCTAACCCTAAACTAGTTGGTTGACCCTACAAACATAAAAAGTCTAATGAATTTTAGTTTTAGCGTTAAATGGCTTGTCTTAAGTCAAAGGTTATGAAAGTGAAACTAGTGATGTTTGAAAGACGAAAGAAAAATAAATAGAAAGATGGAAACAAAAAACCTTCACTTAACACAAATTTTAAACAACTTTTCAAACTTAAAAATTTTCTAAGATCTTTGAACAGCAAACTCAAAGCAGGATTTTAGTCGACTATGAGCTACTTATGATCTAAGTAAACCATAAAGAACTTATGAAAGCAAAGACTTTTCCCTAGTTACTAATGCAAAACAACACTTTTTATCCAAACAAAGAAATAAAATATTTTCTTTTCTTATTTGAATGTTCACAAAGAAAAAAAGGAAAAATATCAACAAGTCAAAACCAAGAAAGATTCTAGCCTAAGCGCAGATCGCAAAGAGGCACATTAAAAATAACACACAAGCAAATTAAAATTGGACTCTCACACTTGTCTAAAAACCCTATAATTTTTTTTTTTGAAGAAAAACTTCTTAATGAAAAAGAAAACTATTGTTGTGATCAAACCTAAGTTACTGATTGCTATGAAAGAGACCCAAAAAATTGATAGGTATAACTCTTGTCAGAGGAAAGGATGACTGCCTCGCCTTCAAAAAAAAAATTCTCCACAAGCACATTGTTGACAATTCAACAACAAGCGTGCGCATGCGAGTTGTGGAAAGTCAGAGCGCATGTACATGCATTCTAGCCTTATACAGACCACATGTATCCTTGAAACTCTGATACAAATGAAAACCCAAGCAATCCAGCCTAGGCAGAGACTACTAGTACTAAGAACCAGAATCTCTTGAAGACTCAGACACTTACGTTAATAGAAAAAAGAAAACAATTCAAGGAAAACTTCACAGAATAGACTAATCTGAGGTGAAGCCTAAGCTATAGAATGAAAACAACAAAGACTAGAAAGAGTTCCAGAAAACCCCTGAGAAGGTATAATTCTGACAGGGAAGAGGATGACTGCCTCTCTAAAATAAATTTTCTCGAATCATACACGCGACTGACACTTCCTCAGCTAGTGTGTACACGTGGTTTGTGATAATGTAGGGCGTGAGTACACACGTGGAGACCTTATATAGGCCACGTGTACCTTTGTGGGTATCAGAAAAAAAATACAGTCAAGCAAAGAAACAAAGATAACTGGTATGGAAGACCAGAATCTTTGTTAGCTCAGACTTTTGCAGAAACTTTAAAAACGGGAAATGAAACCAGTTCTTAAAAAGACCCCAGACAAAACATTCCCAGAAACCCTAGATAATCCCTAGTATGGTCACCAATTCTGTTTTGAGTGGGAAATCCCTCTATGGACAAGAACTTAGTGTTTTGTCATGCGTGTAGAAAATACCTAAAGATTCCTACTTTCTACCGCCGTCTTGGACCTATTCCCCATTATTCTTAAGAAAATACGTAGTTAAGAAGATCAAGTGAGCATACCTTATTTCAGGTGTTTGATATCGATCCTTCTTCATGCTTGATTTCTCTTTGACTGCAACTCTCCTCCCAAGGCTATCCTACATTCATACAAGACAAACAAAGAACTCTACATGCATTTGATCTACAGATTAATGGGTTAGAAATTCAATCAACATGTATGCAATAAACCATGAAAACCTCATATGGTGGGACGGTAAAAGTACTTCTTTATTATTAACTTCAACAAATCAACCTACAATGATGAAGCCAACCACTACTCCACAAACCTGGTCATGGGATCCTCTTCAACTGTCCTCCAACTTCTTTGCTCTATATTTCTCTTTGCACAAGGATGGCTAAAGGTTGGGACAGAGGGAATGTGAAATTGGGTATAGTTTCTTTACTGTGATTCTCCTCTTCCAAATGGGACCCATAACCCTTATTTTATAAGCTAGAACAAGGTAGGTATTTGGTCGAACTTCCAGCCATGCATGGTCGAAA
This sequence comes from Picea mariana, assembly GCA_032191745.1. Classification (NCBI taxonomy): domain Eukaryota; kingdom Viridiplantae; phylum Streptophyta; class Pinopsida; order Pinales; family Pinaceae; genus Picea; species Picea mariana. Next base: position 14,442 of record JASDQU010248390.1, read on the forward strand.
GGTTTAGTTAACTCACCCAAACCTATGTGTTTTGTCAACAACTTTCCTTTTTTCATGCTTTTGTAGGTACACATGGGCTGTATTGGTTCAACTAACATGTACACAAATGCAGTAATGGAGCAGGGTGCATGGGCCTTTATAAAAGGGTTTTTTAAGAAGAGTTGTTCAACAGTGTTTTGATAAAGAAGGAATCTGATATGGCCTGATGCCAGGTAAGCATGTCTGGTGCAAATTAGGGTTATAACACTAGAATGCTCTTTTAGTTTTAAAATGAAAATGAAAACTACTAAACTTTCAAGGAAATATCATAGAAAGAACTTTGGAAATGGAACCTTTTTCTTTTGTAATAAACAACCTATGCTACAAATACCAAACAAAAATGCATAACTAAATGCAACAACAATATTTTTTGAATTTTTGAATGCTTATAAAATAAAGTCACAAGTAAATGATATTTTTTCATTTTTCAAAGAACAAACAAGGGAAAGAGAAAACAAAGCCAAGGCTGACACAGACCCTAAGCCACTGCTCGAAAGCATGGATTCACTTGAATACACATGAGGATCTAACGCTTATAAGTTCACCCTAAACCTTGAAAGAAAACAAAATAAATAAAGAAACAACAAAGGTTCTTTACAAATTGCAAGATAAACTGAGTCTTTAACCCAACCAAACACAATCAATAGAGACCCTAAAGAGCTCAGGAGGGTCTGATAAGAAAAGATATTCTTGTGAGGAAAGAAAAAATATTTTTAAAAACCCTTGCAAAACACAGAGATGCATGCCATGCATGAGCATCCTACATATGTACGCATGATGTATACTATGAATAACACATATGTGCATGTTCTTTACAAAGGACATGGCACGTACACCTATGCAAGTTTTCCAAAAATGATAAAGGTTTGGAAAAAAAACTGGGCAAGGGAGGCTAGTAGGCACCTAGAAGGTGACTATAGACCTAAACTGACTTACAAAACTCAAAAAACTCAAGAAGAAACTGCAAAATCAAATCAAACCAAAATATCCCACTAAGACCCTAGAGAGACTCCCCAATGGAGTTGCCAATTCTACTATGGAGAAATCCCCCCTAAACTGGGTCTAAGGAATATGCAGAGTGATAAATCTCTTAAAATAAGGTTAATGAGTACACCTTGTGTAATGATCCCAAGCCATTATGCCAGGATCATCAAGGTTTTGGTGTCTTTTTGAAAAATTTTCTGCTTGTGGTATTTTGTCAAACAGTTTGTTGATCTATTTGTTTACTTGTGTTTACTTGCTGAATGGTCTTCTGATTTTGGCCTTAGAGCTTACTGATGTGTTTATATGTGTGTATTTAGAAAATAACAAGTATAGACAACCACGAAACATACCTCAACCATATGCAATATGATAGACAAGGCAAAACATCTCAAATGTTATTTTATTCATAAGATAGAAGAACCTGCTACAATGAAGATGCCAATATGGAATGATCAACAGATGGACAAGAATATAGACAATAGAGCTGCTACAAAATTCTCTCGACAATACAAAATATGCCTCCAAAGGTTGGATATAAGATGAAGACCAATGCCGCATCCTGCTGGATAACTGAAGCTCCTCAACAATTCAGCCCTGGTGCCAAAGATGTCCAATAACCTCAAGAAAGATTCCAAAAAATAGATCGGGTGATGGCAAGAACAACCCAGGTGCCCGAATCTCCAAGATCCCTCTCAAACCCTGTAAATCTGAACTCCTCCACTGAATGGTGCGCCCCACTGGATGACTAAAACCCTAATAATTCAACCCTGATGAAGGAAGCCTATAAATGATCTAAAACTCTCTAGAAATATAGATCAGGACACTACAAGTCACTAGGTGAAGTCTTAGGGTTAGATATGAAGTGTAACTCCTCCAAACTGACTAGATCTGAATCTCAGAAAC
>JASDQU010248391.1:0-14265 GCA_032191745.1 Picea mariana
TCGAATAATCTGTAATTGTTCAAAAGTTACTAAGATCTCTTCCTATGAGATTCAACCCTAAGATATTAGCACTAGAAGAAAGCTCGAATCTAAACTCAATAAGCATGGATGAACTGCATGGAATCTTCACAGCATATGAAATGATAATTGAACAGGAAAATCCAGATGTAAAAGAAGTAGGCTTCAAAGAATCCAAAAGATCAAAGCAAAAGAAAAAGGAACAGGAAGAATATAACAACAACAACAACGTGTTATAAGATGATGAAGAAGTGGCCAACTTCGTCAAAAGACTGAAAAAGGGAACCAACAATAGGTATAGAGGTAAGATTCCTTTAATTTGTTTTAATTGTGATGGTATTGGTCATTTTGGTAACAAATGTCCTCATAAGAAAAAGAGAAATGAGGAAGGTTACTCAAAAGGAAAACACACATATAAAGGCAAAAGAACTAAAAAGAAAGATTTCAAGAAAATCTTATGCATCAAAGAAGACATCTCATCATTAGATGAAGATGAAATCAGTGAAAGTGAGACAGAAATAGTTCTATTCATGGTAGTAAAAGATTCTGACAAAGAAGACTCTGAAGAAGAATATGAAGAAGCTGAAGAAGGATATGAAGAAGTTGAAGAAGAAATTGAAGAGGCAGAAGTTGACTATCGAGAAGAATTAATGTGTGCCATACAAGTTATCGGAAGAGAAAAGAAGGAAAACAAGATAGTACAAGAATAATTAGACAAGAAAAATGACACTCGAGAACTAGAACAAATGATCAAAAAATTGAAGGTTCAAATAGAAGAAGATAAAAGAATTGAAGAAACAGTCAAAGAAAAACTAGAAGAAAATGACAAGATCATTGGAAACTTGGAAGAAAAGATTGTCACACTAAGAAATGACATTCAAAAGAAAAATATACATAATAGCTCAAAATTTTTGGATGACATTATCAGCAGTCAAAAATCTCATCTTGACAAATCCGGACTTGGATACAATTAGACAGAAAAGGGATCAAGCTCTAAAACAACAGAGCAAGAAACAAATCCAAAAAGATATGCATAAACAATCAAAGGGGATAGGAAGATATACAAGGAAGATTACAAGGACACTCCTCCACTGAGAAGATTCAAATTTCATAATCAACAACAGACAGATAAGCCTCAAGAAGAAGAATGATTCATAAGAGAACCTCCTTTCAGAAGATCTTCAACTCCCAGGTATGAAACTATATTTTTTGGTTTATGTTATGCATGTAATAATTTTGGACATAAATATGTGAATTGCAGAGATAACAACAGGAACAATAACAAATTTGAGAGCCATACACAAAGGGGTTATTCAAGAAGACCTAGTGAAACACAAAGAAGAAGTTACAATAGGTTTGAATCTTTGAGCACTCAAGTGGAATGTTACAAATGTAAAAATTTTGGACACGTGGCCAAAGATTGAAGAATGACAGTCCCTCCTAAAGAACCTCAACAGAATAACAACAATCACAGACAGAAACCTCAGAAAACGACATGGATAAGAAAACAAGATCAATATAGCAATGAAGAATGCACAGTCTCTCTACAAGCTAAGCATAAGAAACATAGTTGGTATGTTGAAAGTGGGTGTTCAAAACACATGACAGGTGATAGAGACAAATTTATTACATTACGAAAGGAAAGAAATGGATCAGTCTCCTTTAGAAATGATAATTCAGCCAAAATCATTGGAGAAGGCATAGTCTGAATTGGGAACAAGAATGAAAAGGCACAAAATGTTTTACTGGTAGAAGATATGAAACATAATATTCTAAGTGTGATTCAAATGTGTTACTAAGGGCATAAAGTTACTTTCGATTCACAAAAGTGTGATATAAGACAAGAAGGTTCAGTGAAATTGGTCGGTACAACTGCAAGAACTTCAAACAACATATATGTATTAAGTGAAATTGAAAATGAAAAGTTTTGTCTAAGAAAGGAAGATGAAAGTTGGCTATGGCACAAAAGAATGGGTCACATGCATTTTGATAACCTTTTCAAAGTCAACAAAAGAGAAGCAGACAGAGAAATGCCCCAGATCGCGAAACCAACCAACACTTTATGCAAGCATTGTCAACAAGGAAAGCAAGCAAAGACCAGGTTCAAATCAAAGGAATATTCAACAACAAGAACACTGAAAATTATGCATATTGATCTAGTTGGACCAACTACAACAAAGGGATTAAAAGGTCAGAGATACTTTATGTTATTAGTTGATGATTATACAAGAATGATTGCAGTTTTCTTTCTCAAGAAAAAGTCAGAATCTTTTGAAAAATGCAAGATCTACAAGGAAATGGTTGAAAATGAGATTGATTAAAGAATAAAATGCTTGAGATATGATAATGGACGAGAGTTCACTTCAAAGGAATTTATGGACTACTACAGCAGTCATGGAATAAAAATGCAATTCTCCATTACTAGAACACCTCAACAAAATGGAGTTGTTGAAAGAAAGAACACGACAATATAAGAAATGGCTCGAACAATGCTAATGGATTCCAAATTGACAGATATATTTTGGACACAGGCAGTGCATACGACATTTCACATTCAAAACAGAGTAATGTTGAGAAACAACATGGATAAAACTCCCTAGGAGCTGTGGAAAAGAATACTAGCAAATGTGAAGCACTTTAGAGTTTTTGGAAGCAAATGCTACATCAAAAGAGAAGATGAAAGAATGAGAAAGTTTGACTCTTGTGTGGAAAAAGGAGTACTTGTTGGTTAATCAAGTATAAGGAAATAATACAAGTATTACAATCTAATATTGAAAAAAGTTGTGGAAAGCATCAATGTAACAATTGATGAATCAGGCAGACCATAATCAAAGGAAGAAAAAAATAAATCAATGGAACAATTTTTTGAAGAAGAAGCAGAAGATGAAGTAGAAGAGGAAGATAAAGAGAATCCAACAGAAACAAAAGAGAAAGTTCAACAAGTATCTCTAAAGACACCTAGCAGACGAGTACAAAAGAATCATCCTTTAGATCAGATTATTGGAAACAAAGATGCATGCGTTGAGACTAGAAGAAAAATACGTTCACCAGAACAAACACACCTAACACTCTTATATACAATTGAACCAAACTATTTTGAAGAATCCAACAAGGATTAATATTGGAATAAGTCCATGAATGAAGAATTTGAACAAATAGAGAAAAATGACACATGGGAACTGGTTCCAAGACCAAAGAATAAGAATGTGATCGACACAAAGTGGGTCTTCAAGAATAAATTGAATGAATATGGATAGGTTACAAGGAAAAAAGCTAGATTGGTATGTAAAGGATATGCACAGATTGAAGGAATCAACTTTAAAGAGACATATTCCCCAATTGTCAGAATGGAAGCAATCTGTTTGCTTTTATCTTATGCATGCTCCAAAAATATTAAAGTGTATCAAATGGATGTAAAATCATCTTTTCTGAATAGGGAACTTGAAGAAGAAGTCTACATTGAACAACCAGAAGGATTTCAACTGTCAGAGAATGCAGATTATGTGTGTAAATTAAAGAAGGCCTTGTATGGTCTAAAACAGGCTCCTAGAGCATGGTACTCTAGACTGGATAGGTATCTACAGTAGGCAGGGTTAAGAAAAGGAAGTGCAGACAACAACCTCTACATCAAGGTAAGTCAAGGTAATATTTTGTTAGTTGAAGTTTATGTTGATGATATTATTTTTGGTAGTGATGATGATAGGTTAAGCCACAAATTTGCAAAAGATATGAAAAATGAATTTGAAATGTCCTTACTTGGAGAACTATCTTTCTTTCTGAGACTTCAGATACGTCAAAGCAACCAAGGAATATGTATTTTTCAAACCAATTATATCAAAGAAATGCTAAAGAGGTTCGGAATGGAAAATTTCAAACCAGTTATCACTCCCATGCAAACCAGTTGCAAGTTGAGAAAGATGATGATTCAAAGTCTACAGATCAGAGGAAATACATGTCAATGATTAGAAATCTACTATATGTGACAACATCCAGACTAGATGTAATGCAGGTATTTGGACAGGTGGCACGATTTCTAGCAACACCAAATGAATCACATGTATTAGCAGTAAAGAGGATTTTCAGATATCTCAAAGGAACATAAGAGTTTGGATTATGGTATCCAAAAGGAAAATATCTATCACTTATTTCCTACACAGATGCAGATTGGGCAGGTTTTATTGATGACCAACGAAGCAGTAGTGGAGCAGCGTTCTACTTAGGTGAGTGTTTGGTATCATGGCTAAGCAATAAACAATCATCAATATCTTTATCTATAGATGAAGCAGAGTATATTGCAGTAGCATCATGTTGTACAGGGGTTCTTTGGATGAAACAAACTCTGACAGATATACAGGTTGAGTATGACGAGCCCATTCCAATTTATTGTGATAATACAAGCGCCATCAGTATCTCGAAGAACCCGGTGATTCACTCCAAGATGAAGCACATTCCAATCAAGTATCACTTTCTACGGGAGAAGGTTTTAGAAAAGAACATCAGAGTTGAGTATGTGGGCATAAAAGAACAAGTGGCAGACATCTTCACAAAACCACTTCCACAGGAATCCTTTGAATATCTTCACCAGAGACTTGGAGTTATTTCTACTCCAAATTGAATGATTTTTTAATGCTTATCTTATATGTATTATATTTATATGAGGAAGCACCATACGAGTTCATTTAGGGGGAGCAGCCCCGGATGGAAAGATACCTTTTTCATTGATGACAAATGGGGAGAGATTTATCAGATGCAGACGACAGAGGATAGAGCCATGGTTCTAGTGGGAGCGGATTTATCATATGCAGAGGACAGAGGCATGGTTCCAGGGGGAGCATGAGTGATATGATTTCAGTATTGCATCAGAGTGTTTCCATCAATGCCAAAGGGGGAGATTGTTTATTAAGGTTGGTTTTCATTGATGTCAACCCTTGAAGAAAGCCTTGTAGCACAAAGGTTTGGGTAATGAACCCAAGTTTTTTTGATGTAAAGATGAATCATCATTGTCTTGTCATGGTTGATAAGAAGTAAAGATGGATGAACTCCAAAGTGGTCCCCTTATGGTGAAATCCCTCACAGGAAGACGCTTTACGGAGTGAGAGACCCCATGCTTAATTATGGAATAATGAAATGAAGTACAGTGAATTTGTCAGTGAAACTATCCTAGATGCATAGTGCTTGTCATGCCATTTTCGGTGGTATGTGGAACGTTACATAACTCCTCATGGTTAGAGAGTTATGACCATATGAAGTTGGAGAACCCTCATGAGTCTTATAGAAGCCCCCAAAAGTCAAAGTGTCTTGCAAAATAAATTATTTTAATTGGAGAAGCCCTAAAATAAGGAAAGTGTAAGGCTATATGAATATATAAATAAGAGGCAAAGCTCACTCATAAAACACACACTTGTACATATTTTATATCTATTTTCTTGTGTAAATCTTCTTGTAAATGCTTGTGGATACATATGAAGTGGCGACCATCTGAGGTAGCACGAATGGTTGACGGTAAAATTATTGAATTTACAGAAAACCCTATTTTCTGGTGCATACGTGGGCTGTCTATGTATAGAGTGCATATACACGAGTTGTCTATGTATAGGGTGCATAAAGTACGCAGGTTTTCTGTGTATAGGGAGCGTACATGCTAATAAAGTCATGGAAACTTGAGAAGATGAAGATGCATAGGTTCTAGATTCTGAGATCGAGCTCCCAGGAAGGTCTAAAGTGCTCAGATACATCAGGTCCATCCATTGGTTTAAAAGGTATGTCTTATTTCTATGAATAGTTGGATTTTGATGTATGCATGAGGAATGGCAATGGAGATTTGAGGATTCTCCCTAGAAAGACTAGTGGCTTCATGTGATCTTCTGCATAAGTCAGATATACTTAATTACAGTGTTGGTATGTTCATCATTGATACTTCTTGTGAGGCACATCTTGTATTTCTTGGAATATGGCTAAGGGTTTTTATGGTACATGGTAGAGATCTTGTATTTGTGTAGTAGTTGATGTATTGAGAGACTGAATATCAGAAAGGGGTTGATGACTAAGATCATGTAAGGGATATTATATTTGTTCATGATTACACATACCTATATGACACATGAATAGAGAGAGACATACTTTCCTTGAGTAAAGGTTATATATGAGGATGCATGCATAGGGTACAGTTACAGTCTGGATACAGTGACAGGTTACAGATCTATGTGAAAAAAGTTACAGAAAGTCAGAAGTTTTCAAGAAAAGGAAACCCTAGTTTTCAGAAGGCATACGCAGGCTGCATAATAGTTTGGAAATGTACATACACGGGTTGCATAACAGATAGGGCATGTACATACGCGGGCTACAACACTACAGGTCACATATCTATTGTACTTTTGTAGATACATGTTTAGTTCAGGTACATATTGATTACAGGGAATTTGTACAGATTGGATACAGGTCAGTGATACAGGTTGATACAGTTGTACAATAGTATATCTGACAGTGACAGGTTGACAGTGGTTCCATCATTCTACTTCTACTTCAGGGCGATTGGATAGGGCAAGGACATGTGGTTGTAGCCACCTTCTTATTGTAGCCAGAGAACATAAGGGGTTGTAGCCTCCTTCTGGTTGCAGCCAGAGAATTCGGGAGTTGGAGCTTCCCTCAGGTTGTAGCCTGAGAAAGTAGGAGGTTGGAACCTCCTTCCAATTGTAGCTGAAAAACAAAGGAAGTTGGTGCTTCCAATGAATGTAATTCTTCAAGACATATAAGAAAAATCATTCTGTGGTTTTTATCCTGATTTGGGTTTCCATGTAAAACACTGGTGTACTATGTATGTGTGTGATTGTTCATTTCTTATTGCTAATTATTGGATAATAATTCTACATTGATATAACACTTGGATTATTTGGAGAAAAAGGATTATAATTACACTATTATTGATTCACCCCCCTCTCAGTAATCCAACAAAGGCAAGGCATACCAAACCAAGGAAAGGCTTGTCAAGGCAATGCATGGCATGTCAAGGAAAGGAAATACATTTCAAGGCAAGGCATGGATTTTCAAGGAAAGGCATGTCAAGGCAAGGAAATACATGTCAAGGCAAGGCATGGTATGTCAAGGCAAGAAACGACATGGCATGCCAAGGCAAGACAAGACATTTCAAGGCAAGGCATGGCTTGTCAAGGAAAGGCATGACAAGGCTAGGCATGGCATGTCAAAGAAAAGCATGGCATGTTAGGGAAAGGAATGGAAATGAAAGGAAAGGAAAGGAAAGAAATTTCAAGGCAAGGCATGGTATGTCAAGGAAAGACAAGGCATGGCATGCCAAGGCAAGGTAAGACATGTCAAGACAAGGCATGGCTTGTCAAGGAAATGCATGGCAAGGCTAGGCATGGGATGTCAAGGCAAGGAATGGCATGTCAAGGAAAGGCAAAGAATGTAATGTCAAGAAAAATCATGTCAATTCAAGGCATGGCATGTCAAGGCAAGGCTAGGCATAACATTTGTTTATGATATTTACTAATGTTTATTAGAATTGTTGAATGTTTTACATCATTGTAATGACATCTTAGTTGTAACTTATTAGATATTTTATTATCGTATGTGAACTTTGGTATGATGTAATATTATTATGGTTTCTTTTCATATGTTGTAATATTAGATATATAGCAAAGAAATTAATTATTGCATGAAATAAATAATAACTTTTCATTCTAAATGTTTGTTTTTGTAGAACAAGGATCTTCCAGAAGATCTGGATCATCCTCAACAAATAGATCCAAATCATGATGTTGGGTCTGATGCTGGGATGCAAGATTATGCTCATGATGACACATATACAGATGACAGTGATTCCATTGTCGATGTAGATGATGATGGTGATGATCATGATGATCATGATCACAATGGTGATGATGATGGTGATTATCATGATGATCATGATCATGATGGTGATGATGATGATGTTGAGACAGTTGTTGGTAGCAGCTAGTGACATTCATGATCATATAGAATTCAACATGAATCATTTTTTTTATATATTTTTATAATGCCTCTTTTCATGGTTACTATCATATGTATCATTTTCATGGCCTCCAGTACCATATTATTGAGTTGTATCATTTTGACATGTTTCATGTTGACTTATATCGTTTCGACATGACGTATCATATTGACTTGTATAATTTTGTTTTACATAATTTATCATTTTTATTTATATCATTTGTACATGATGTATCATTTTGACTTATGTCTACTATTGGACATGTATCATTTTTAGAGGATATTGATCTACTTTCAAATATATTTGAATTTCACTTGTTTTAGTTATATATGATGATGATCTTATCAATATTGACTTGTCAATTTTTATATATTGAAAATGGTTGATGATTTTTGGATGCATATTTAATACGTATGATGGTTTTGATTTACTGCTCATGATGGATGTTTTCAAATTCACTTAAATTATAGATATTTTACTCACTTGTTTTAATTATAGATGATCATCATGTTATAATAATTATCTTGTTATTTTATATATATTGGATGTTGTAGATTCTATTTTGATGAAGATTTAATAAGTATAATGATGTTTTTAATTTGTATGGATGTCAGTTTCCCTAAAAAATTCTTTATAAATGTTATCCTGTAAAATATTTCAAATGCATTTATATAACTTACTGTATAATCATATAAGTTATTTAATAGACGTGATATATTTAACTAATTAAATTGAAATAAAACATATTGAATTAATAATTGTAATAAAAACAAGAAGCATTTTTGGAAGAAAGAAAGGAAGCAACAATGGAAGAAAAATTGGAAGCCACGCCAGAAGAAAAAATGGAAGCCAAACCAGAAGCAAAACGGGAAGCAAAACTAGAAGTGAAACTAGATGTAAAGCTAGAAGCCAAACCAAAAGCCAAATTGGAAGACATATCAGAAGAAAAACTTGAAGCCAAACCATAAGACAAAATGGAAGCAAAATTGTAAGGCATATCAAAAGAAAAACTAGAAGCAACACCTGGCGCTATCCCTAGTGCCAAACTAGAAGAAAAATTTGAAGCCATATCAGAAGAAAAACTGGACATAAAATGAGAATCCAAACCAGATGCAAAAATAGAAGCAAAATTGGAAGGCATATCATAAGAAAAACTGGAAGCAACACTTTGCACTAAACCTGGCACTAATTCTGGTGCTATTCCTGACGCTATTTTTCCAATGCTAATTTCAGTGCTAAGTATGGCGCAGTTATAAAAAGTCCATATTGTGCCCAATTTTGCACCAGAAAAGGTGTCTGATTCATGGATTAAAATACACTAAATTATGGTGCTAATTGTCTGTTATGTTGTATTGTATCATGGCACTGACATGGCTGAGCTGGCCCACAGGGTATTGGGCCCAAGTCCTTTGATCTTAATAGTTGATCTTCGATGATCAACGATTAGGATTTAGCTCATTCTAGGTCCATATTTTTCATGACAAAAGTTGACACTTTGCATAGGGTTCTGTAGTTGATGTTCACGTTCAAACTATGTTATTTCACATTTTATTTATAAACCCTTTGCAATTTTATTTTATTTTCATTTGGGATTTTTCTTTTTATCTCTATCTAGTTAATTGTACTTGAGACCTCCTTTTCCAGACTCAATACATTTCCAATCTTCCTGTGTTTTTTCTGACTGTGATCACTCATCGATGCAGCCAGAAAAAAACACTATTAATCTAGAATCATTCTCCTTTCACTCCCATTCACATTTCTTCTTATTCACACGGAGACATTTACACCTTTTTCACAAGATTCATGTAGCTTGGAGACTCTCTACTCTCTTCATCCTCTATATGGTCCAATTCATATTCTGGACGCTTCCTCTATTTTTTTGGTTTAGAGTCTCCTCTTGTCAAATTTTGTTCCTTGATTTGTTTAGGGTCGTTTTGTTTCTCTTGTCTTCATTCACACAGAACAACGCATGATGATTATTGATCTCCTCTTTGGTTATATTATTGATCTCCTCTTTGGTTGTAGAAGTATGTATGCTTCCTCTCTCCTCTCATCTTCCTACACATAGTGTAGATATGCAGTAACTCATCGACTCACAAAGTCTCCCCCTATCTTTTATTTTAATGACTGTCATAGTCCCATCTTCCCTTGACATCACTGAAATTACAATTTCCAACAATATCCCCCTTTATTATTGATGGAAACACATAGTTCCCTTTATTCCTGTAATTATCCCCCTTGCTCTGTATTCCCCCCTTTTGACATTAATTGAAAAGGGATACTCTCCTCCTCCTTTATTTTCTTCTCTACAACAAAAAACCTTCTTGTTTTTCTGCAGCTCCCCCTGATCTTGTGCTCTTATTGTAGTTCTTTAGTGATTGGGTGACATAGATTCTACCTCCAATTTTCATCCGAGATACTCAAATACTTCTCTAGGAAGAAGTTTTGTAAAGATATCAACAACCTATTCATTTTTTCAAATATATTCTAGCTTGCCATTCTGTTATGTGACTTGCTCTCTTAAGAAATGATACTTGATTGGAATCTTCTTTTTCTTTGAATGCATGAAAGGATTCATGGAGATATTTATTGCACTAGTATTGTCACACAATATTGGTATTGGCTGATTATACTCTACCTGAATGTGCTTCAATGTTTGTTTCATCTAGAGGAATTGTGTACAACATGTTGCTGCTGTAATGTATTATGTCTTTGTTGTGGATAGGGAAATTGATGATTTCTTCTTATTGAACCAAGACACAATAGTGTTTCTTAAAAATAACGCCCCATCACTAGGGCTTTTTCTATCATCCACACTACCTTCCCAATCTGCATTTGTGTAAGTTGTCAGGTATTTTCCTATGGGATACCGTAGAGCAAAGTTCAATGTGCATTTTAGATATATGAATATTCTTTTGACTTCCTGCACTTGTGTTTCCTTTGGTGCATCTTGAAACCTTCCAACTAACCCTATTGATTACATTATATCTAGCCTTGAAGCTATAACATATAGTAGGATTCCTTTCATTGATCTGTATAGAGTTTGATTAGATCCCTTTGACTAATCCTCTTTTCTTAATTTGCATCCAGTGACCATTGGTGTGTTGACATGTCTACAATATTCCATTTCAAACTTCTTTAGCATCTCCTTGATGTATTTGGTCTGAGAAATAAATATTCCTTTGCTGGTTTGAGAAATCTACAATCCTAGGAAGAAGGACAATTGTCCAAGCATAGACATCTCAAATTCAATTTACATTTCTTCTACAAACTTTTGACTAATTCTATCATCATTACTTCCAAAAATGATATAATCCACATAAAATACATTGATCAACATATTTGCACTGTCTATTTTGATGTAAATATAGCTATATGTTGTTCCTCTTTTGAAACCTTGTTATTGCAAGTGCTTGCCATGTCTTGAATACCATGCTCTAGGAGCTTTCTTTAATCCAAAAAGTTCTTTATTCAATATGAAAACATAATCTTCATCTTAAAACAATAAGAATCCTTTAGTTTTTTCAGTGTACACTCCTTCCTCTAAATACCCATTCAAGAATGTTGACTTGACATCCATTTGATACACCTTAAAATTCTTGAATCATGCAAATGCCAAAAAAAATCTAATGTCTTCTAGTATTGCAACAGGCGCAAATTTTTCTTCAAATTCAATACCTTCTACTTGAGATTACCCTTTACATACCAGCCTTGATTTAATTCTTAATAATTTTCCATCTTCATTTAACTTATTTCTGAATACCCACTTTGTACCAAGCACAACTTTATTTTTGGGTCTTGGAACAAGTTCCATACCTGATTTTATTTTCGAAAATCTAATTTAACTCTTATTCCATAGCATTCACCCAATGCTAATCATTATTGGATTCTGCAAATAATTTAAGCTCTATTTTGGACAATAAAAAGAGATTTACGTGCTTAGAACTGCTTGCCAATTTTCTCTTATTATGAGTTTACCCACATGCAAACATCACATAATTGTAATTCATTACATATGATATCATTGTAATTCATTACTACATTGGGAATTGAGAATTTGTAAGTCAAACTTTTAGAGTATTGGGAAATGTAATTATGAAATACCAAGGACTTTGACATTTATGATTATAGTATTAATAATTGTAATTAAAAAACCCTATGAGTATTGGCAATAGAAAAAGTAAAAATATTATTGGAAGCTCTAAAAGTAATTTAGCGTCTAAAATGATTATGTTAGTTAGTTCTATCGATTTTAGCAACGACTTGAGGTAAAATAATATTTCGTTTAGCAATGAGAATACGAAATGATTGGTTTATATGTATTTGCTTCAACACTAAGAAGTGAAAGCCATTTGGCAAAGTGACTCCAAAAATATAGTGTAAAATATTAAAATACATATTTTAATGTTGTGAAAATGTTCACTGTCTATTATAAAATGACTACATATTACATAGTTTTGTTTTTTTAGTGTGTTAGTATTTGCAAATTAAAAAATATAGTTTATGTTTTGTTTTTAGATATTAAGATAAATATGAGATATTAATTACAACATTATTATAAATTAAGATATAAGGTATTGATTATAACATTGCTATAAATTAAGATATGAATATGCATGGTTATAAACATGAAAACTAAAGATAAAGGTTGATCACATTATATATATGAATACATTATATATATGAATAGAATAAGAACAAAAAATATGTAATATAATTCAAATATAATTATAAGAAATATAATGTGAAAAAAATATAATATAATGTAAACTAGCAATAATCAAGTTATAAAAGTGGTTGATATATGTTGATCGATGTTATTAATTTGGAAAGGTGAAAAATGACATTGATCGATATATATCAACCACTTTTTTCATACATGACGGAAGAATAATAATTCATTAATAAATACAAATATATAATTAATGTTTTAATACATAAATTAAAATAATAATGTAGAAAAGTATTAATATAATAATTAATTGAAAGTTAATATTTTAATGCTTTGTAATGTATTAATTAATAATATTTCATTAACATATTAATAATGTAAGAATGTATTATTAAAATAGTAATTTAATAATAATATAATATAACTTTATTAAATAATATTAGTTAATAATACAATAATTAAGGAATATATTAAAAATACATTGTTAACTAATACTATTAAAAAGTATATATACAATAATAAATATACTAGAAAATAAATATTATTATTAATAAATTATTATTAATACTTTATAAATATACTAGAAAATAAATATTATTATTAATGGATTATTATTAATAATTTATTATTAATAAATTATTATTATTATTATTATTATTATTATTAATAAAGTATTATTAATATTAATATTATTATTATTATTATTAATATATTTATTAAAAAATAAATATTATTATTATAAATATATTAAGAAATATATTTAAACATTAATAAAATATTAAGAAATAATATTAATCAATAATACTTTATAAATGTATTATATACATAAATAATAAGTAATATATATTAATGTAGTTATACATTATTAAAGTAGTAATACATTAAGAAAGTAATATATTAATAATACATTGTTTTTTTTTTGTAAATGAGTGTGAATCTATATTGCTTTATAAGGTTATAGTACAAAACTGATGCATGGACTCCCAGGATCTGCCTGAACGGAAACCAGATCTAGGGTCCCTAGAATGCAATATCTGAAAGTAAACAAGATGTGCCTGGGTCGCCACCACGGGAAACCAACCCAGGCTACCATAATCCAGTCTAAAAACTTCATCAAAAGAAATCAAAATTCTAAACATAGTGGGGTTAGCTCCTACTCTGAGAGACATGATCTGGGCAGGTCCTATGCTAGTCTAGGTTGATGGGGTGCTCTTCATCTCCTTCCTGTTTTGTCGCGTCCTCCTCCCTCTGTTCCACCAAACATACCTTTCTAATGCATGTTGGGGTTCCATTTTTGTCGGCTGGAGTGATATCTATATGGTGGACATAGCGTAGATAGAGATAAAATTGCCCTGCCATCTGCTCCAGTTTCTCCTGTTGTCTTTTCTAGTCCTCCACCAGCCTTTTTACCCCCGCCTCCAGGTTATTGAGGTGGTTGATAATTCCTGTGCACTCTTTCTTCTGCTCTTTGGTTTCCGTCATGTTGGTCTCCCCTCGGTCTGCACACATCTTACCTATCAGTGTTTTGGTTCTCCAAGCTTCTTCCATCGTCCGGTGGTAGAGGGTTATCCTTGGTTGTGTGGTTTCG
>JASDQU010248392.1:2680-16377 GCA_032191745.1 Picea mariana
CATGGCAGGAATAAAGTAATTAATATGAAATGGAATATTCCCATAAAGTAATATGAAACGTAACATGTGAAGAAGATATTTGATAATATAATCTCCTGTAAATTGTGGTTTAATGCGTTTTAATGGGAGATGTCCTTGAGGTTTTCGCTTATTAATGTCAATCTTTTCAAACTTGTGTGGTGAGTTGTCACTAATAAAAACATAATTAATGTGCATTGGGAAGGGCGTGAAGGTGGCAGGGATTGAAGGGAGCAATAAATGTTTTGAAACTTTTGTGAATCCGGGTAGAGTGAAGCTTGTGAGTTCGAGGAGTCCGGGGTGGAATTGTAGATCATAGAAGTTTTGGGTGCAAGATGTATATCATGGAATACAGGGCATGTGAGTTCTATAGCGCCAACCTAGGAACCCACGACCATAAAATTGGCTAAGTACGGAAAGGAACGACGGTTAGTCGGACTCCCGTAAATCGCGGTTTAATGCGTATTAATGGGAGATGTGCTCGAGGTTTTCGCTTATTAATGCCAATATTTTCGAACCTATGTGTTGAGTTGTCACTAATAAAAGCATAATTAATATGCATTGGGAAGGTCATGAAGGTGGCAGGGATGGAAGGGACCAATAAATGCATTGAAACTTTTTTGAACCCGAGTAGAGTGAAGTTTGCAAGTTCGAGGAGTCTGGGGTGGAATTGTAGATCACATAAGTTTTGGGTGCAAGATGTATATCACGAAACACGAGGCATGAGAGTTCGACAGCGCCAACTCGAGAAACCGCGGCCATAAAGTTGGCTAAGTATGGAAAGGAACGACAGTCGATCGAACTCGTGATGTGAGGATATAGATGGAGATGAGGATCTGTCAGTATGCCAACCTGAGAACCCGCGATCATAGAAATGCGACTAAGTATAGAACCGGAAAGAGATAATAGAGGGGAAGAAGAAAAGGGAAAAACGAGTAAGTATAGAATAGGGAAAAGAAAGGGACAAAAGAACTTTATCCCTCACACAAGAACATCTATTGTTCGTTTATTAATGCCAATCTTTTCGAACCTATGTAGTGAGTTGTCATTAATAAAAGCATAATGAATGTGCATTGGGAAGGGGGTGAAAGTGGTAGGGATGGAAATGAGTGATAAATGGTTTGAAAATTTTGTGAACCCGGGTATAGTGAAGCTTGCGAATTCAAGGAGTCCGAGATCGAAGTGTAGATCATGAAAGCTTTGGGTGTAAGATGTATATCATGGAACACGAGGCATAAGAGTTTGATAGCGCTAACCCAAGACCCCGCGGTCATAAAATTGGCTAAGTATTGAAAGGGGCGACGGTCAGTCGGACTCATGATGTGAGGATATAGATGGAGATGAGGATTTGTCAGTCCACCAACCCGAGAACGAATGATCATAGAAATGCGACTAAGTATAGAACCAGAAAGGGATAATAGAGGGGAAGAAGAGAATGGAAAAACGAGTAAGTATAGAAGAGAGAAAAGAAAGGGAGAAAAGAACATTCAGACTGATAATTGTGAAGCGATAGAAATACATTAACTATGGGAAAAACATTATCAACTATGTAATATACTTGGAGCTCGACAAACTCAGGTTCAAGTTTAAAGAGAATTTGTTTATATTTATTTCAATACTATTCATATTATTTTATTTTAATAGTATTTTTGTGGTCCAAATGTAAACCATGTTCCAATTTGAAGGGTGTTTTCGGCTCATAAATTTTGCTCAAACGCATAAGGAATTAGAGAAAATATATGAGTTAACATTTTCATATGGAAGCATATTCTAAAATATGACAAGCTGTAATATATGCACAATATTAAATACGGACATGACGTCAACACCTTTGTAGATGACAGTGGGCTAGCACAATATTGCATTCTTACTGTGATGATGCCTTAAAAAAACTAAAATAACCAACAATATTTTGCCAATTCAATATCAACACAAAAAAATCATCAAATCGGAGCATAATATTCTCGCATTAATGTGTTTTAATGGGAGATGTCCTCGAGCTTTCCGCATAATAATGTCAATCTTTTCAAACCTGTGTGGTGAGTTGTCACTAGTAAAAGCATAATTATATTTCATTGGGAAGGGGAAAAGGTGGTGGGGATGGAGGGGAGCGAAAAATGATTTGAAACTTTTGTGAACCCAGTAGTCCGTGAACCCGCGAAACTTTGAAGAATCGACTAAGTATGGAAAGGCAGGGTAGTCAGACGGACTCATCCGAGGTAGAGTGAGGCTTGCGAGTTAGAGGAGTCTGGGGTTGAATTGTAGACCACAGAATTTTTGGGTGCAAGATGTATATCACAAAACACGGGGTATGATAGTTCGATAGCGCCAACCCGGGAACCCGTGGTCATAAAATAGTCTAAGTATGGAAATGAATGATGGTCGATCAAACTCATGATGTGAGGATATAGATGGAGATGAGGATTTGTCATTCCTCCACCCCGGGAACCCACGATCATAGAAATGTGACTAAGTATAGAACCAGAAAGGGATAATAGAGGGGAAGAAGAAAAGGGAAAAACGGGTAAGTATAGAAGAGGGAAAGGAAAGGGAGAAAAAAACTTTATCCCTCGCACAACAACAGTTAGTCTGATAATTATCAAGTGATAGAAACACATTAATTATAGGAAAAACATTCTTAACTATGAAATATATTTGGAGCTCGACAAACTCTAGTTCAAGTTTAAATAGATGTTGTTTATATTTATTTCAATATTATTCATATTATTTTATTGTAATAGTATTTTTGGTGGCCCAAATGTAAACCATGTTCCAATTTGAAGGGTGTTTTCGGCTAGCAAAATTTTCTCAAATCCATAAGTAATAGACAAAATATATGACTTGACATTCTTATATGCAAGCATATTCTCAAATATGACAAGTTTTACTATATGTACAATTTGGATAAACTATGCAGACTAGAGTTTTGTAACCATACCTCTTAGTATGTGGACCTTGCACTATGTTGGACGTTTCACTTGTACTTGTCAATAGTTCTTGTGAACTAAAAAACATGTGTTGTAAACAACATAAACATATTTACCATGGCATAGTAGAATAAATAACTGAGGATATTTGTTTCCTAAACATAGCAAGAGCATAATCTATGAATATTTACCTTTGGGCTTGTTTTTGTGTTGATGTGTGCGATGATTGACTACTCATGCCCATGTCACTTGTCAAACATTTTCTGATACAAACATGTGTACATCGAACATCACAACAAAAAAATATGCATACACATTGTATATTGTTCATAATTGATATGGATGCACATTAGGCACATACATTGTATTTGATTTGGTACTACTGTTGGCATACCTTTTGGAATATTATACTCCAACTTCCTCAGTTGTGGCACATAAGGCTTCATCCTTGTGTTCAACTAGTCTGTTCGTTTTTCAATGTAGCAATGCAGAGAATACAATGGACATGAAGGCAAGTTGCTATGCAGTGACACATGTAAAAAAAATGGAATACAATTTTATTTATTTCAAGGTAGTAGCATAGAAAATACAATTGACATGAAGATAAGTTAATATATAGGAAGATATGCAGTATATAAGAAAAACAAAACAAAAGAGCTGCAAATCAGTAGAATAAATATAGATAGAATAAATGAAAAACAATTTTATATGGAATACAGGTAGAAGTATGCACCTTTGTATGTCTTCTTCTACATTTATGGTCAAAAGTTCTTTGTCTTGTCCAGTTTCCTTGTTTGTTTCAATGAAGGAAAGTACAAAACACAATGAGTATGTAAGGAAAAAACAAGGAATATGTACATATAGTAAATAAACTAGAATCAAAGGAATAGAGTAACAGATAGTGTTAGAAGCATGTACCATTTTTTTTCCTTGATCCATGTCTGTGTCTATATAAAAAAAAATTGTGTCCAAAATCAATTACAAACCAGGAAAAACTAAGAAGTTGGATGATTCTAGATGAATAATTTGGTTTTGTGCAACAAGCTAGCCATATATGCTTTGAGACATAGAAATATGATTTTGTAATATGTTTGATGTATATTTCATAATTCAAGTATAATACTAATTGTATCGTGATCCGACCAGCATGTGTCTAAGATAAAGAGGTTGTATTGTAAAATGTGCACATTTGACCATACATTGTCAATAAGTGCGTTTTGTACATGGTTTATCTTATCCAAAAGAAAGCAGAGACTATAACTGCACATGTAGGTTTCCAATTCTTTTTTTCTGGCATTATTTTGTAGCATGTCAATATTGAAGTCTCCTAGAATGATAATGGTTTCGTTTAGATGTAAATTCTCTAATGCATTTGAAATAACATTCAGTATGTTGGAGAATGTTGCATGCAAAGAAACATAGAGATTAAGTATTGCAATTTCTGATTCATGGAAAATTACTTTTACCAGCACCATCTCAATATTGTTTTCTTCGAAATGCATATGCTACAAAATTGTTACATGTTTTTTTACTAATATCATCACCCCATGTGTAATGTAACTTGATATGCAATTGTGATTTGGAAATTGCTTGTTTTGCATACATAATGTCATGTATGTTTCCTGCAAGCACAAAATATCGGATTGCATTGTGTCATAGTCATTGAGTATAGCATCCATATGTGCATGTAGGCTACACGTGTTAAGTGAGAGAATTGATACAGATGAGTTTGTTTGTATGGATTGGTAATCATATTGTAGATGCCATTTTGCACTACTCCTAAGGCGTTGCATCTCAATATCAACTTTATGTTTGAATTTGAAGTTATCTTTTGTAAGAGCACTTAGCAAATACAAGGAGTCTATACTTCTGACAGAGGACAACGCTATGTATAGAAGTCCATGTATTCGAATTCCAGTAGGGTCGAACACAACACTATCAAGTGTTATCCCTTGTGATCTATCGACTGTACGTGCACATGCAAGTTTAATTAGAAACTGTTTTCGAATCTTCAGTCGACCTGTCTTTGCCGATGTTGATACTGGTTTTGATATTCGTAAGATAGGTGTCCAATCGCACGCAGTGTTTGAATTATATAGATAAGATAACTTGTTTGCTTGTCAGTGGCCACTATGCGGCTCATGGAACTTAATCGAGAGGACATCAATTTTTTTTGTTTTGGTATAAGCTTTGAGTATTCCATCTGCACCATTCACTAAGCCATCCTATGAGTCATAGTTGCAGGCATATATTTCAACTAGCATGTCTAATTTTAGGGCAAGTTGCAAAGGAAAAGTGGTTGTATGTTGATGACATGGTACATTGCCATGGTTGTCTTCTTCGAGGTCAATTGAATTGATGATGATATCATCGCCAGGAATGAGCGATAGCATGTATCTGTTATGCATTGCAACATCCCTATTCTTGTATAACATGTAAGAGAAGGTTGGGTCTGTTGGTGCAGGTCACATGCACCTTGAATTGATATATGTTAAGTCGTCATATGTTTGGTTGTTTGTCTGCATTCTATTCAGAATTGCAATAAATGTTTCATTTGTCTGGCGCATTGTAGTATGTAATTCAAAGAATTTTATATTGTCTTTCCAGAAGTCATGCTTCATTGTTTTCATATTGACTGTAGGTTGTTCAAATATCAAAGAATCTTGGATGGGTTGCACCTGGTAAAGATCCCCACAAAATATCATGTCAATGTCCCCAAAGTATTTTGTGTGCACATGTTTTATGTTTCTCATTCGGTTGTCAATGGTATATAAGAAGCGAATTCTAATCAAAGATGCCTCATCTATGAAGACAAGTTGTAGTTCTTCATAAAGCTTAGACAATGTATCTAACATTTCCTTACTGAGTGGAAGAAAATGTGACTTGTTAAAAGGCATTAAACATGCAGAGTGGATTGTTGTTCCACCTGCATTATATGCAGCTTTTCTTGTGTATGCAACTATTAGCCCCTTTGATTTCATAAGGTTCGAATTGTTTGAATCATAGATTCGTATACGCATTTGGAATAGTGCTTTCACTGTGAATGTCTTACTTGTTCCTGCCCCGCCTGTAAGGAACAAGTCCACATAAGTGTGCATGTTTAAATGTTTTTTAATTGCAATGTCCTTTAGAATTGCTTGTTGTTCTTGATTCAACAGTCGTTTGACTCTGTAGTATTCATTATTTTCAATAAATAAATGATGTTTTGTGACTTGAAAGCCAGGATTGATACGTTTTTCAATGGCGTCTGCTCGAGGACAAGGCAAATCTGCTTGCAAGTCATAGGACTCACAAAGAGCTCTACTTTTTTTATGATTTGTCAATGTCTCATCAACATTGTTAGGGTTTTCTAGTTCATGAACTACACTTTTTAAATCATCCCATGTTGGATTAACGTTGTATGTAAATCTAGGTTCATGGGTTTGTATTGTAGTCTCATAAGAAATATATGCATCTTCCCATGTAGGGAAGTTATGTTTCAATGTGTTTTCATTTTGATCAAATGGAACGTACACCAATAGTTTTTTTGTACAATAGTTTTCATAGTCACTGTGTTTGTTGTATTTGATAAAGCGTATTACATTTGTTTTTTTTTTTTTGATATGGGTGTACCATTTTTTTTATAATGAGATACAAACTCTGCTACGCAGATATGCTTAATAGGAGATGGACGTTGGAGGTAATAATCAATAATAGAGCGACATATCACATTCTCTCAATTAGCAGGCTCTTGTTCTAGCAAAAACAGTGGTAGCACAAATGTGCATTTCTCATGTGGAGATGTGTTTATGAAGACACATTTCCTTAAACTACAGTTCATAGGCAGGGAAAGTGCAATGTGGAATGCTTGTTGAGTAGACATTTGTTGAACATTAAGTAATGTATTTCCAAGTGTACGTATCATTTGCATAGTATCAATATGACTTTTTTCATGTTCTTTGTGTATTCTTCTTAATGCACTTGTCATAGATTTGTCAACCTTTGTCATGTACGAGGTACAATATGATGTTGCAGCATATGCATTGAGGACATACTATGCATCTGTATTTGCATTCGACATAGCTGGCATGTCCTTGGAGAAACTATTGTTCCAAATATGTGAAAGTTTTCGTTTAAGGAAAATTGTATGTTGTTTAAGCGTAGATTGTATCTCTTGGATGCACTCATCTTATGTTATATTTAGCTCTACCAAGAAGTCTTCGAAGCTCATTAAGTCATCAAAGTCTCGTTTTTCTAGAAATGTGAACAAAGATTTAGATTTCTCAATGAGAACATTGTCCTCTAAACTAATTGGCTCTATGATTATTGTTGTTCTCATTAGCGGCACACAGAAGTTGTATCTGCAATGTGATTTTTTTTTTTTTGTATAGCTTCTTGTATGATAATGTCTATGAACTTTGGCAAGTTTTTGATCCAAATGATTTGCGTTGCATGTTATGTATTTGTCTAGAAACTGCTCAATCTGTGAGTTGTTGTCATTTCCATAGACCAATGCACCCTCTATCCATAGCAGTGCGTGGTCATGCTCATTCCCTCTATTCTGGACTTCAGTCACAAAATAGTATTATGATATTTTTCTGAAGAATGTTTCATCATGACATATCAATGTCCTCAAATCATTTATTCTATGCCTATAGTAATGAGTACATGTCAGCGGGTCTTTTCTTATGAGGTAGTCAATGTCATCATTTTCCAATGTATCCATTTTTTTTTCCTTTTTCTGTTCCTATACAATGCAGACACTGTAGCCACCAACAGATCCCAGTGATGCTCTGTACTTGCAAATGCGATGAAAAAACTTGAGGGTCCCAATTTTCAAATCATTGAAAAAATAGTTTTCTTTTTTTGTTGCAAGTAGTCAGGAGAGATGCGAATGTTTTTGAAATCTATGTATCCAATATCAGATTTTAGGATTTTTCTAGGTTTGCCTTGTACTTGACATCTTTGGCCAATAAATTTCTTCCTTGTAGTTGGCTTTTTCTTATTCACACCCACATGCAAGAGAGCACTTGCTCAATTATTATGCGCATTGTTTTGAAAAACAAATTTGTTATGTGATAGGAGAAGTCACTGCTTGAATGTAGCAGTTCCCATCGAACTATTTTTTGGCAGCTGAATCATTTTATGATGTCACTGGGACGTGGATCTCCATATAATAGTGTTGGGAAGTTCATTTCCTCAACAAATTTGTCTTTGAATATTCTAAGTGGACGTTTCCCTTCAACATGTACAATCTCAACAATCTTGTCTTGCAAGTCACAAATGTGTTGTGAGTCAGTGAATCCATGTATCAATGTTTCAACAAGTCTTTCATTCTCTGATTCATTGCTTGTATCAAATTCACTAGTAGTGTCAAAAGTTTGTGTAGAGCTGTCATTTCCTTCTTCAAGAACATTGTTCCAGTTATCATTTATACAGATGTTTTGTTCTTTGTATAGGGCCCTGGAACATAATTCTTTTAATTCTTTCATGACAATGTGCACACGCAGTTTACCTTTCTGGTATGAATTTTTTTATTGCAAACATATTTTGAGAGCTACAACAATTGTCATTGTATCGCTAATGAATTGTGGCAGGGATTTTTTCACAACATCTAGTTGGACAGACACATTAATAATTGATCATGTTAATCCCATTTGGGGTTGTTTATAGCCCCAACGTCTGATTTGCACAAATGCAATTCACAGAGACACAAGTCTATCTTCAAGTTTTGTAAGTGTAATTACATTTGGTAGTGGTGTGTTACATCTTATTTGGTAAGGCGTTGCAAAGTGTGGCAATTTTCCATTTTCAAGTGATCGTTTGCATGGAAGACAAATATTGCCACTGGAAAATGTTCTATCGTTTAGTGTCAAGCCAAGGTATTCTTTTTGCAAGTTAAGGGTGAAAGACTTAATGTTTTTTGTGAAATTCAATTTCTCGCAAATCCCACATGCAATGGAAGGAGTTTCTTTAATTTGTTTCATATAGATCTGTTTTGCATCTCTCTTCTCTACACAAGCGTGCGTAGTAAGTGTTTGTTGGTTTTCACTGCTAGCAGTGCATGGTGTTGGTTCTAGGCCACAATATGTGATTTTTTCCGCTTGGTCAATATCATGACCATTGTGGGATATGCAGTTGCACCTGTTTCTCTCACGTATCTATTTTTTCAACATGTGGTAGGTTAACTTATGGTTTCCACTGGAAACTAGTTTCACTTGTTGACAAGCCATGTTGAAGGTGGAATCAACATTTGTTATGAGCATTGCCTCCTCACCATCTTGATGGTGCAAATGATAATGTTCTTTTTCATTGGAAATGTGATGTTTGTGTTCAACAGAAAGTGCGAAAAAGCGTTTGTGTTGTGCACAAACAATTTTTCTTTGGGTGTGATATGTGAATTTTTGTTTCTTGGTCGAGCTCCCTTTTACCTCATGATGACTGGTTGTACAACCCAGAGGTCTAGAAGGAAGTGTACCAATGTATTTTTTTCTCTCACGTATGACATTTTTCAAGTTGTGATAAGTTAGTCTACATTTTTTTTTTAAGCTCTGTATGACCTGATGACAATTGTGATGAGTTTCATTCTCATTAGATAGCATGTGATGCTTATGCAGATTCAATACGGTTTGGGTGGCATGGAAAATGGATCTTGAACTAGAAGTATTTCTTATCAAAGGTTGATAATGGATGTGTGGCGTATCCATTTTCAACGATATGATGTCAATTGTTCGATCGTTGTTTTAATCAATACAGTAGGAATGGACAGTACAATCTGAAAGGGATGACCGGACTTGGATATTCACTCTGAATGTGATAGATATCCATTGTAAATAGAATTTGATACCCTCTACATTTCCATTCTGATATGACATTGCCATGTTTACAAGGTATTGTTGCCAACTTCCAATTATCAACATACTTTCTAGGAGATATGGTAAAAGGTGTTGATGCAAGCAATTAAACCCCTATTGACTGCCACCTATAATTGCATTGCAAAAGGATTTCACAGTGTAAAGGCGCAACGAGTGCAGATCGAATTATGTTGCTATCAAATAGCAAATTACAATGAACAAACTATCTCCACAACTAGATGCAATAGTTGTCGCTATGTGCAATCCATGGGAGTGTATATGATGCATAATTCATTTCCAATGCGATTGAAGGTCTTTGGAGATGAGGGACAAGTAAATATCAGGTCCTCTAAGATTTCATATGGATAATTTTCTATAGATTAGTGGTTCATAATGATCACTCATAGGATTGGAATCATGGAACAAGATGCAATATGGATCCCTAGATGCAGTTTTGTTGAATAGTAGATATCTTGTTTTTCTTGTCAATGACCAAATTCCAATTGATATATTTGGCCACTTGGACAACCACCGTATACAAAATGTATCTCCCCAAAGTCCCCTCTCATGTGTAGGCAGAGTTGCAGATGAATACAACCACATCTATGAAAAATACGTACTGACATCATGTATTCCATGCAATTGGCAATGAAAATCAGATGCCAATTCGCATTGATATGACTCTAATGCCTCAACGTCACCATTTTTTAAACAAGCCAAGAAATGATCTATCAACCCATTGCGCGACTCGGTCGAGGAATAACGGAAATGCAATAGAAATTGAAATGCATCGAAGAGGCAATCTCCCACAGTATACGAGAATTCATCTAATCTAAAAAGTCTATTGCTATGCAATAACTAGTCGATGTTGTCATGTACAATGGAGTCTGTGTCAGTTTCATAGCACTCAACATATATTACTTGCTTCATCTTTTAATTTGTGATTTTCAATATGTTTCTTAGCTATATCTAGATAATATGCAAATAGGAAAAAAAGAAAAATGAAAACTATAAGTTCGGAACTGCATACCAATTCCGCTATGTATCCTTCAAACTTCTTCGTGTCAAACTCAATGCCCCGTGGTTGCTATAGCATATGAAAAACAAACAAAGCTATAGTGAGCACTGAACCATATAGAAGAGATAATGAAAATCAAATAACACTATAAATTTTCTCAGCACAAAGACAACGTATTTACGACATATCATTTTTGAACTTATTCTAGGTGTGCATCTTACAAGCATTTTGATCGCCATTGTATATAGATTTATAGTCCTATTCACCATTTATTTTCATCCCCACTCTTCACAAATCAACACCAAACAGATCTGAAACGACTTGTTGGTGTCTTCCACTCAGAAAACCCATATAGATGGTCTGTCGGATAAACAAAAGTGGAAGAACTAGGCATTACAGACTTTTACCATAGGAATGGAACCAACACACAACACAACTTTTTAAGGTTTAAAATATCTTACAAGACGAAGAAGATATTCTAAGATTTTTCAATTATCTTACAACATGAAGAAGATATTCTAAAACTGGGTACTGGGAAACTCAGTCTGATACAGATCAGTCAACTTCCCATTCAGATTAAAAAGAATCATTTCCACAAGATGAGGTTTAGATCTGAAAACGACGATGGAAGATGCTTTGCAAGACCCAAATACCAACATAAAACCAACAACTATATGTGGTTTTTGAATCAGAGAATAAAGCATGCCCTGTCATAACTTGCAAAGAAGGGATGGCAAGGTCCTTGTAGATGCTTGCTCCGTAATGAAAACTATGAATTTGTTTTGCAAACCCCTTTGCATTTCCATTTTACAAAGAGCTGTGGTATGATGTTCAGAACATGAAAGTGGGAATATGTGATTGGAAGGGAACAAACGAAAAAAAACGCACCAAACGTATGGTTTTCAGGAACAAAAAATATGAGGAGAACATCTGATTTCCTTTTTTATATGTCACTATGGTTGCGACAGAGGTGGGTTATGTGTCCAACATTGATATTCAAAGGTGACAAGATTTCTTGTTGAAGAACAAGAATAAGACAACAATACACTTATGTTTCTCCGGTTGCAGTAGACACATATAAAGATGTTATGCAAGAGGATTTTCACTTAGGAATTCCTAGTATTGAAAATTCTTACTTGCAAACTGCAAATAGTAAACAACAAACAACTAATAGGAATGAAACCATGGAACTGAAACTTACTCGTGAATGGGGAACGATAGAAGCACAGTTCCAATTGTGGATGTAGAACCCCAACCCTGCAAACTGCAACAAAAGGTCCAACTGCAGCTGCAGGAAACCAACCTTGCAAAGTTGAAGCAAACAAGGGCGCATGATTCCAACCCTACAAAGTGTAAGAACAGTTCAAACTGCGGGTGCAGGTTCCAGGACTTCAACCTTGCAAAGTTGAAGCAAACAAGAGCAAGCAACAAACAACAAACCAATGAAAAAGCACCAAGACGTCCAACTATAGTTGTAGGACCTCAACTTTGAAAAGTTGAATCAAACAACAATAAGCAACATCCAACGAACCAATGAGCAAGCAACAACCAATGAACCAATAATGCCGGTGAAGAACAATATTGCCCAAATTCACTGTAAATAAGATTGTATCAAAAAGGACGAAAATGTATTGTAACACGCATGTTAAGTAAACATTTAAGGTTGTGAGGCCTGTTAGGTAAACATTTAAGAAAGAATGCAGTGCGACATGCCTATTTACGTACATAACAATAATAAAAATGTCTCTTTAAGTACTTAATAATAATAAAATAATAATAATAATAATAACAATAGTTCGAACAATAGAGACTATGCAAAAAATTTATAGTAAAAGGACAAACTAATATGAAGTCAGCTAATAAACCACTGACTCTCAATGCTCAAAACTTTGGATATCTAAACATTTAAATAAAAATAATAAAAATTCAAAAAGACCGTAGATGATCAAAAACTTTGGATATGTTAACATATAAAACATCGAAAATAGCGAAGCTGGAAATAAGACTTCGAATCTATTATCCAATGAGATCATGACATATAAGGTATTTTTTATTATATAAAAAATAATGTTTTTAGTTCTCTAGTTCGAACAATAGAGATTATGCAATAATTTTTAGTCAAAGGACAAACTAATATGAATTCAACGAATTATCGATAACTATAGTCCCTCTATGCCTTCAACGGGGACTAATAAGATAAGGATAAGAACATAGAACCAAGAATAATAGCTGTTAGGACCACACTATGCACTTTTTTGCCTATACTTTTTGCCATTATTATACTCTTGATCACCTATATTTGAACCTATACTATCACTTTGTCTGATCATCTTAAAGGTATACAACGTCCTTTCTCATTACTATATGTTTAATCTGTTTTGCATGATATTTTACATCACTCTCGTACTTAACCATTGATTGGAAATGCATAAGTGTCCAAAACTGCAGATTTGCATTCAAGGCCTATTGCTAAAACACAGAACTGATGCTGAAACACGGAGCTGCTACACAGTCCGAGGTCGCAGATGCTGAAACATGGAGCTGCTACACAGTCTGAGGTCGCAGATGATGAAACACGGAGCTGCTACATAGCCCGAGGTCGCAAGATGCTGAAACACGGAGCTATTACACAGTCCAGAGTTGCAGATGCTGAAACACAGAAGAAACCGCCGGAACCGACGATGTTGAAACACAAGCCGCCACAGTCAGCGATCAACGCAGTCAGAGCGCAATTCACGTGGCTGAAACAGCCCGCGAATTGTGATGCTGAAACAACATCAGCAACGATGAGAAGAAGTTGTTACGCCAGCCGTAACAACAATACCTCGTTCAGTTCCTGTAATAGCATTCGGTTGCATGAAACCAGGACATCCTATGCTGATTTAGAAAGAAGATCCGATC
>JASDQU010248393.1:0-16502 GCA_032191745.1 Picea mariana
TCTATTTCCTTCTTTACCAAGAAACAACTATAGATATGATACTAAAGATCCCCCCTGATGTGCTCTTTTTGTCCGTTGGGCTATGCGCCAAATATGAATCTGTGAAGCCATGCAACTTCACCTCATCCGTCTGTTTGTACCATAAGCCATACTCAGATGTGCCCCTTAGGTATCTCAGGACATGCTTACCTGCCTTCCAAAAGAGCTTGGTAGGATTAACCATCGCTTGACTTAACTGGTTAACTACATAGAAAATGCCAGGTCTCATGTTTACTAGATAAATTAGTGAACCCACTAACTGTCGATAGATAGTAGC
This sequence comes from Picea mariana, assembly GCA_032191745.1. Lineage (NCBI taxonomy): Eukaryota > Viridiplantae > Streptophyta > Pinopsida > Pinales > Pinaceae > Picea > Picea mariana. The sequence goes on from JASDQU010248393.1 coordinate 317, forward strand.
ATCCACTACCTCTCTAGAAGTAGCATCCTCTTTCCTCCAGTTTCCTGGAAGAGGAGTATCCATGGGTGCAACCCTCCATGTGAAACTTACCCAGTATCTCCCTTGCATACTTGCATTGAGACACAAAAAGTTCACCATCTCGCTGCCATATTTCCAATCCAAGGAAATAATGAAGGAGGACCAAATCCTTCATCCTGAACTCCTTTGCAAGGTCCTCCTTGCATGAGTGTATCATCTGCTCATCACTAGTTAGTATTAAATTATCAACATAAAGAAAAATGATTAAAAGCTTACACTCCATCGCAATTTGGTATAGGTTTGCATCTGCTTCACTTTTGGTGAAGCCCAGTCCGATGTACCTATACCAAGCATGGGGTGCTTGCTTCAATCCATACAGTTCTCTCTTGAGTCTGCACACATGCGACTCCCTGTTAAAGGTCTCAAAACATTTTGGCTACTCAATGTACACTTCTTCCTCAATGATCCCATTGAGAAATACAATTTTTACTTCCATCTGATGAATGCGCCAACCCATCTGCACTGAGAGTGCAAGGATGGATCTTATGGAAGAGTACCTTGCGACAGGTGCAAAGGTCTCATCATAATCTATCCCCTTGATCTGTGAGAAGCCTCGAGCCACAAACCTGGCCTTGTATTTCTCCACACTCCCATCAATAGCTTTCTTTACCTTGTAGATCCATCTCGAACCTACCATTGATTTGTTGACCGGTCTTGGGACAATTTCCCATGCACTGTTTTTGACAATGGAGTCATAATCCTCCACCATAGAATCAACCCAAGTGGGATCCTACACTGCTTCCTGAAAGGAAGATGGTTTAGTCACAATACATTTTCTCATGAAAGCCATGCATCCAGTAAATCGATCAGGAGACTGTCTCTGTCTGCGTTGTGAAGTAGGGGCTCCTACATGCTATGCAACATCTCGTCTCAATCTATCAGCTTCCGTGGTGCGCTTTCTGCCATTTTTGATGGATGGCTCTTTTGGAGTGGCTTCCTCCACTCCATGAACCTCCTCATGTGGCTGATCCACATCTTGAGACTCATCTTTGGGAACCAACGATTCCTCCTCTGCATGCAAGTCCAACTCCCTCTCAAGGGAAAATTGCATGGCTTTCCCCTCATCAAATTTTATGTCTCGTCGCACAACAATCATCTTACTATTAGGAAAATACACATGATAATTATGGGGTGTCTGTGTGTACCCCAAAAAAATCCCAACTTCAACAGTCGGCTCCAGCTTCTTTCTTGCATCCTTGGTCACATGCACATAAACATATGAGCCAAAAATCTTAAAATGAGAAACATCAGGTTTCTTACCAGTGAAAGCTTCTTCAAGTGTACTCATGCCAAGTACTCTATGAGGAAATTTTTTTTGCACATAAACCTTAGTGTTGCATGCTTCTTCCCACAAATGCATTGGTAGGCCCTGATCATGCAACATCGCTCGTGCTGCACCCACGATCGTTGTGTTCTTCCTCTCTGTGACCCCATTTTGCTGTGGGTTATGAGGCACTATGAGTTCTCTTCTAATTCCTTCTCTCCTACAAAAGTATTTGAATTCGTTAGAGATGTATTCTCCACCATTATTTCTCCTCAAAGCCTTCACTTGCTTCCCTGAATCTTTCTCCACCAATTCTTTAAACTCACATAACTTTGAGAATGTTTGATCCTTCTTTTGCATGAAGAAGATCCATCATTTACGAGAAAATTCATCAATAAAAATAACATAATACTTATGTTTTTCTGTTGAAGCAACTGATAATGGTCCACACACATCTGTGTGAACTCTCTCCAAGATCACCGAGGCACAGTTCTCCTTTTCATGAAAGGTGGAATTTACATACTTCCCCATGGTGCAACCCTTGCACTGATCTAACTGAGCAAGTGTTCCCATTGGAATTCCAGTAGATATTTGTTGCATGATTGTCAAGGCTCCATGATGAAGATGGCCCAATCCCCTGTGCCATAATTTGCCCTCATCCTGGCTCACCACTTTTTCTTCCTTTACCATCATGGTAGCACAACCATCTACCTCCAGCATGTAGAGATTCTTAACTCAAATCCCTATCCTCTTGACTTGACCCATTGTTTTATGTCGCAGAAAAGCTTTTCCATCGTTGAAAACAACGTCATATAATCCTATGTCCTCCAGCATTGCGACTGAGACCAGGTTATTCTTCAGACCTGGAACATGCATAACATATTTTAAATGAAATGGTTTACTTGACTCCCTTTGAAAGGAAATGGAGCCAATGCCAGTCACACTGTATCGTCCATCATCACCCATCTCTATATGCATTTTGATATCTTTCCCCTCCAAGTCACTGAAAAAGGTCCTTATCTCTGGCCATGTGGAAGGAAGCACCACTATCCAAATACCACACTGATCCCAATGCACTTAAAGCCATGCATGCGATCAAAGAGAAGTCAAGTTCAAATTGTGAGGCAAGGGCCTCACCAACTGCAACTCTAACAACCTTATTTTTCTTCTTCTTCCGCGGACAAGTAGTAACGAGATGCCCATGTTTGTGATAGTGAAAACACTTCACTTTGGACAAATCCAAATTCTTGACTTTAGACTCGAATTTTGGATGGAATTTATTCCCCTTCGCTTTCCTTTCCTTGGTAGCCAAGGCACAATCCTCTTCATCATCATGCTTTGATGAAGATCCATCTCTGGTGTTCCGCTTGAACTCCTCCTGCACTAGATCCGACCATAGTCGTTCCCAAACTGTAAATTTTTCCCTTCCATTGACAGAGTCTTGATAACTGTGCCAACTCTTGGGAAGTCCTAGGAGTGCCAAGCTCACCAAATCATCATCAACTACTATTATTCCCACACTCCCCAGCTCATCCTGACATTGGAGAAACTTTGTGAGATATTTTGGAATGGATTCGCCCTTCTCCATCTTGATCTTCCTGAGTTTATCTTTGAGCGCCAATTTCTTATGGTCGCTATTGTTTTGGAATAGATTCGTCAAAGCCTTCCAAATTTCATATGGTGTGGATTTCCCATGGAGATTTGAGACAATGTGGTCTCGTACTCCCTCCAACAAGATCCTCCTTTCCTTTTCCACTTTCTTTTTCCATGCATCAAGATTTGCAACGTCTGCAACATTTGGCTTAGGAACATCTTTGACAATGAATTCCTTCAAGCCATTGTCTTCAAGTACTGCTTCCGTCCTGTCCTTCCAAGAAATGTAGTTCGAGCTTCCCTCGAGTGCATACTCTAACCTCAATCCATTGAAAGCTATTTCGATCTTGAATCAGCTGTAGCACCAAGAAAGTCTTTTTGTAAATTTGAATTCTATCCAATCACAAACTCAACTTCTGCAATCTTCAGTGCTCTGATACCATGTAGAAATTTCAATACAAATTATGTATTGCCTAGATTCTCCTGATCTAACAATTATATGCCACTGTTAAATACATAATCTCTTCTACAAATATTCTTGTGGAATTTAAAAACATGATCACCAATTGCAATATCAAGAAGAAAGATCAATCACACATAACACAGATGTTTTTACCGAGAAAGCATAAAGCTAAAAACCCCACTATCATATATTATGTTTATATAAGGGATCATGAAACAATATGATACAAAACTCTAATCCAAGAGCTCTGAGTACAATAAACAATTGTCTCATACTATCATACAAAAATTGACAAATTCATGTGCCAATTTATTGCTCCTAGACAACCTACCTCCTCTATGCAATCCCTGCTAATGGAAAACCTGCACATGAATTCGAATTCCTCTTGCCTAGGCTGTGCATTTCTCATGGGAACATCCACTGTGTGTGTGATTGCATGAGCGCACTTCACTCAAATCACAACTGATAGCCAAATCATCCCTTTCACCTGTTATCTCAACTGGGTCTCCATTGGATCTAACATGCATGTAGTTAATAATTAATTCACTGATCTCTCACTAGTGTAAGTTCAGTTACAACTAGTACAACTGATCTTAACTCACTTAACTGAGTTAAACTACTTCACAACTCACATAACTACACATCCAACTCTGTTACAACTTTGAATCACTCAGTTACAGCTAATTCGACTTGGATGTCCCACTAGTCAACCTTTGAACTCGAATTTCCTATAGCTAACTGATTTTCCATTTATGTTAACTATTTTTCAAGTAATTATGAGATAATGGATTAATATTTATTGTCCAATTTATTTAAGGGAAAAATAAATTAGACACACATTTCTTGTTGACTTTTCAACAGTATCCAGGCTCTCTGAATCCTACCTAGGGTCAAAAATTTCAGTCTAATGTTCCTTTCCAAGGAAACATACTTAATCTTAATAAAAACCCTCTACAACTGAATCTGTCACAACTATCTAATTACCTACAGACTACTTATGGTACTACTGGTATGCCTATGAGACTTCCTCCTCAAAACTACCAGTTTCCTCAAGTGAACAGACAATTGCCTTTCCTTGCCACTTTGGATTTACCATATTTATCTAGGATTTTGAATGATCCTATTTTGTATTCTCCTTATTGGCCGGTCATACCGGCCAAATCACCCTCTGACATTCCTAAGTTTGACGGTCGATCAGGAGAAGACCCAAATAATCACGTCATGACTTTCCATCTTTAGTGTTCGTCCAACTCGTCGATGGATGACTTTTCCAACGAACTCTCACGTGTTCGAAAGCCAAATGGTACATCGAGTTACTGAGAGGATTCTTTAAGGACTTCAATACCCTGTCCATGGCCTTCTTAACACATTACTAGTTGCCAATTTGATACGAGACATGAACCAAAATTTTGAGTTCTTTTAAAAAATCTTCTTCCACTCATATTTATGATCATATCCATGAGTGGAGGAGGAGAGGACGCTGAATCAAATTTCCCCTTCCTGATCAACTACAGGTTGAGTGGTTTACCAAATCACTCATTGGGCCCATAGCCTAGGATGTGGCCATGGGTGGTGTCATCGCTGAAGAGAAAGCGATTATTCGTTCTCAGTATCTAGATCTCGTTTATTCACAAATGAGCACACTTTACGACTTGATCCCTGACGCTCCTCGTCTTTCGACGAATCCCACCCCAAAACCTCTAGTAGCTTCTCATGTTGTTGATGATGTGATTGGAACCTTCCATGCTGAGACTCAATCCACACATTCTACTCATACCAATCCCAAGTATACCACTTCTAATTTACAAAATACTCCCACTCCTACTCCTTCCAATAAAAATTATGAAGTTAATTCGGTTCAATCTACACCTACCGGTAAAAATAAAAATAAAAATAAAAATAAAAATAAAAATAAAAATAAAAATAAAAATAAAAATAAAAATAAAAATAAAGGGAAGGGTAAGAATAAGGAGGAAAAAAATAATACTCAACAATCTGAGAAACCCAAAACACATCCCACTGATGAGAAATATAAACATAAACCTCATTATCCTTGCCGTATTTGTGGTGATGACCAATACACAAAATATTGTCAAGACGTGTCGAGGTTACTAAGTTTCTGCAAGGGACTAGGAATTCTTCTACACCTTCCGTCCTATCACAACCATTTCCTTATCAGTTGTAGGCCCAATTGTTCATTCATGACCAACCCTCTCCTTCTACCTCGTCTTATTTCCTTATGTGTACTGGTGACTCAAGCCAAAGATTATTCTCCATCGAAAGAGAAAGTTGATGATTTACCACCTCCGTTGGTTCAACCTCCTCCCCCAAATTCACCTCCAAATGTTCCTCTTCATATCAAATGACCGTGTCTCAATACAGTTCTTCGTCCTCCTCCCATGGGTGTTGTTCAAAATTATTCATTTAATCCTCATGCGCGTGTTTCCCAAAACTATAGTATTGTTGAAGACCTTGCGTAAGCACCCTCTACGATTTCAGCTCTCAAAGTCCTTCAAAGTTGTCCTACTCAACGGAAGGTGTTGTTAAAGGATATTGGTGTAATTTATCCTACCGATACCAATTTGATAATATTTTACTTGGAAGATCATATTCCAAGGCTTCCTCCTCAATTAGCGTTTCAGATCCAAGTTGTTGTGGAAAAGAAGAATATATGTCGAACCGTTATTGATGAAGGAGCCTTGACTTGCATTATGTCCATTACTTGTTGGAAAGCTATTGGCTCTCCTTCCCTTACCGAGGCACACAATATTCTTAAGGCCTTCAATGGTACATGGTTTAAACCTTATGGTGTTCTTCCTTCGTTGTCTATTATGTTAGAAGGTAAATCGGTCAATGTCGAGGTTGAGATCCTTGATGCACCACTTGATTATAACCTTCTACTTGGCCTTAGTTGGATTGATTCCATGCGCACAGTTGTGTCTACCCTTTTCCGTGTGTTACATTTCCCACACCAAGGAAAGGTCGTGATGGTTTACCAACTTGACTTCTTTAATTCTGATTCTCGTACTAGCAATGTGCCTTCTATCTCGAAAACACCTCACGGTCATGAGAAAGTCGGCGCAGGTCTTTTAAAAGATTCAACCTTGATGGGTACATTTCCTATTCTACCACCTGATATTCCTCCTCCTTTTGTCACTTTGATTAACATGATCTCAACCGTTGTTTGTGAAACCCCTGAGTCATATGACCCATGGATAATACCTAGCTGTGGTGATTATCTTCGTTACGGTGACAAGATTCCTTTAAGTCCGGTAGAATCCACTTATCAAGCTATTCAATCGACAATTCCTTCTCGTCCTTCTCTCTATGATACATCTCTTGAATTGTTCCATGTGATCTTTCCCACCGATGAGATGGTCATGTCAGTCATGTCTATGGAAGATACTCCATGGGACGATGGTCATCATCGTTCCATCCTCTTCCTAGAACGTGATACCATAGAGAGTTACCAATGGATTTCATCTCCGTCGATCGTTGTTGTTATTTCTTCCATTCCTGAGTCAACACACGATGTTTTGTATCAAGAAAACTTGAGTAATATTTCACCTACCGTTCCTCTCAACATATCGATTAAACCCGAAGTCGTGGAAAATGTTCATATCGATGCCTCATGTTCTACTGATGAGGTTTTCACTTATAAAGCCCTTTTTCTAGAATTTTGTGACATTTTTTCCTGGAGTTATGAATAAATGGCAGGTATTGATCCTGGTATTGTTGTGCATGAGTTTAAGACTTATCCGGATTCTAAACCTTTTCAGAAGAGAATTCACCCAGTACATCCACGTACAACTGCTGCTATCAAGCTTGAAGTTGAAAAACTTCTTAAAGCTGGCTTTGTCTATCCCGTGGATTTGATTGATTGGGTATCTAATCTTGTTCTGGTAAATAATAAAAAAGGCACGATCCAAGTTTTTGTAGATTATAGGGATATAAATAAAGCTTGTCCTAAGGATAATTATCAAACCCCTTTCGTTGACCAGATTGTTGACAACTGTGCTAGGAGTGAAATCTTCTCCTTGATGGATGGTTTCTTAGGCTATAATCAAATCAATATTTTACCAGCGGATCAACACAAGACTGCTTTTATTTTCCCTTGGGGAACCTTCGCCTACCGAAAAATGCCATTTCGTCTCAAAAATGCTGGTGTGACCTTTCATCACGCTATGTCTTACGCTTTTCATGACATTAAACACATTGTAAAACCCTATCTAGACGATCTACTGACACATTCCATGCATCGTCAAGATCACCCAGCACATTTACGGGCCATTTTACTACGCTTTCGTTATTATTGTATACATTTGAATCCACACAAATGTGTTTTTTTGTGTAGAATCCGACCAACTTCTTAGTTTTATTGTGTCTATACATGGGATTCGGGTAGACCCCTTGAAGGTTGAGGCTATTCTTAATCTACCTCCTCCTTCCACACTACACCAGCTCCAAAGTTTGCAGGGGAAGGCAAACTTTTTACGTCGATTCATCCCCAATTACATTGAATTAATGAAAGGATTTACTCGGCTCCTCAAGAAAGTTTTGATTTTGTATGAGACGATGCTACAGATAAATCCTTTGAGGCTTTGAAACTCACCTTAACCCGTACACCACTGTTGTTTCCCCCTGACTATAGCCGAGATTATTTCCTATACTTAGCTACTTCAGACTCTACCATTTCTATGGTTTTAGTCCAAGAGGATGATTCCCATGATGAACATGTGATATACTATTTGAGTCAGAGTCTCACGACTACCGAAACCAAATATTTACTTGTGAAGAAATTGGCCTTGGCAGCTGTTCAAGTTGTTCAACGTTTTCGTCACTACATCTTATTATGCAGAACCACCATTATTTCTGATTGCAACCCCATGCAACATATCCTTACTTGAAAATTGCTAGGGGGGAAGTACTCTAAATGGATAGGCCTTCTCTAAGAGTTTGACTTGGAATTTGAACGCGGCAAGTCAAAGAAGTCTCTGGTTTTTTCCGAATTGATATGTGGCCTTCTCTCTACTGAGAGAAAAAATGTGGCAGAGGATTCCTTACCTGGCGAATCCCTCTTTCTGATTAGTTATGATGACATATGGTATGGAGATATTATTATCTATATCCAGACCAAAACTTTCCAGCCTGATCTTTCTAGTACATACCATCGTCATATATGGTATCAAGCCCGCTAATACATCATCCTTGGTGATACCCTTTACTATCGTGGTATTGATTCCATATTTTGACAATGTATCACCTACGACGAAGCTGAGAAAGATTTGAATGAATGTCACTCTGGAGCATGTGGCGGTCATATGTATGGGTATTCCACTGCCCAAAATATCTTACGACCTGGTTATTTCTGGCCTTCATTGTTTAAGGATTGCATTACTGCCGTACAGAAATGCCACGCTTGTCAAACCTACAACAATAAGATCTGATCTCACCTTGCTCCCCTTCACCCTGTAGTTTCTTTTGGTCCATTCGCTAAATGGGGCATTTACTTCATGACATGTAACCCTCACTCGGTCGGGGGGCATGGATACATTATTGTAGATGTGGATTATTTCACTAAATGGGCCGAGGTGATGCCTACATTTGATAATACCGGAAAAACTGTAGCATTGTTCATATTCAATCACATCACTACTAGATTTGGTGTCCCTCAATCCATCGTTACTGATAATGATACTCATTTTCACAATTTTATGATGTCCGAACTTACTGAGAAGTTGGGTCTCCGCCATGAAAACTCAACCCCCTATTATCCATAGGCCAACGACCAGGTTGAAACAATCAACAAAGTTCTCACTACTAATCTTCGACATATGGTAGGAATTCATAAGTCAAATTGGCACATGATGTTGTTCTCAGCATTATGGACCTATCAGACATCCATTAAGTCTACCACGGGATTCACACCTTTCCAGTTAGTATATGGTATCGAAGAAATTTTTTCGATTGAATGTGAAATACCATCTCTAAAACTAGCCGTCAAACTTCTCCCTAACACCTCTGCTGAAGAGGAGCATATTTTGTATTTGATGCAATTAGACGAAACCCGTTGTGATGCTTCCTTAGTTATTCAAACTCATAAAAAATGTGTTAAGTCCAAATATGACAACCATGTCAAGCCACGTGTTTTTTCTGAAGGTGATCTAGTTCTTCTTTACGAGCAAGATTGTGACTTGCTAGGGGCTGGTAAATTTGAGCCCATGTGGCAGGGTTTGTATATTGTGAAACGTGTGTTGGAGAAGGGAGATTATGAGATGGTATATTATGATGGATTTCCTTTGAATGAACCCAGAAATGGGCTTTAATTGAAGAAGTACTATGCTTAAATCATCTTTGCATGAGTGTTGTGTATGTTTAGTGTATCATACTCTTGTGTGCTTTTTCGTTGTTTGGTTCCTCCTTTTGATTGCTTACCTTTCATTGTACTTGGTTTCCAGATGTCAGTGTCTTCACTACCCTACATTGGCTTCATTGATGGCGCTAGTCGCAGTACTCAAAACTTAGCATTTGTTGCTTGGGAAATCTATGCACCTACGGATGAACTAATCAGTCTACATGGTGTTTTCCTTGATCATGCAACCAACAATATCACATAATACAGTGTATTTATCGAGTTATTAACTGACGTTGTTTCACTTGGAATCCTTCATCTTGTTGTACGACTCGATTCACAGTTAGTGGTACTACAATTGAGTAACGCTTATTCTATCTGAAGTTCTACGTTGTTAAGGGTATATTTATGAATTTTCCTCCTGGAACATCATTTTGATTACATTGAATATCAACACATTCCTAGATGTCTAAATACATTAACAGATGCATTGGCTAATTATGTGTTAAACAAACATTTGAGACAATTATAAAATCCAATCACATTTTTGGACATAAAACAAGTAAGCCGGTAGGAGCCTCATGTTAATAACGATAAAATTTTACAAAAAGTGTTTTTGTCCGAAGACCAAAATATAAAAAATGTGAAGCACATGGATTCATATAAAATAGATCATCAAGGATGTTTCTCGCTATAACATGCGACTACTCGTGCTACTCTATGGAGCAGTTGACCGATGGATACAGACATACCCACTGTGTGGCATTGGTAATGCTTCGTAATCTCATCTATTGTGGCATCAGGGACATTCATTGTGAGTCCCTCTAGATTTTGTTCTATGTCCTCTATATCAACAACAACTACTCCTGCTATGGTACCTCTCTCCCCTTGCCTCTGGATAGGGGATGAATCTGAAGGACGATAAGGTCCCACATCTACATCATCGAAGAGCACTCGATTAGTCATCGGATGAGCAACATAAAAACATTTTATATCATTAAAAATAACAAAAACACTATATAAACAAAATTTACTTCTTACCTATGTCCCCCTATTGGGAACCTTTGGGAAGAGCTAGGTCTAGATATCCACGGAAATCTAACCTGACATAGGCATAATCATCGACCATGAGAATTTGAGTCCTCATCCACTCGAAGAAGACATCGTTATACTTGACAATGTGATCACCTCCATGTCGGGCCATGAGGTCTACCCACCTCTTCATCCTTGGATCTTGTGGGGCTGGTATACCCCAGTCTATCTGAAAGCGTAAGACTAGGACCCTCTCTAGGAAGAAGGATACCAAAATAAACTTGTATCTGAATTGTTTCAACTCACCACTTCTGCACTTGGTTAGTTGTTTCTTCATACTTTAAAGAACCCCTTCGCACCAGTTGAAGACTCAGGCCTCCATGCACTCCAATGCATAATGAAAGTAGCTCTGCAAAGCCATGTGAGGAGTTGCACTCCCTACCATGCGCATGATAGTATAGAGGATAGTTTGTAGAGGCATGTCTCGAACATCCCTGATAGCGACCTTATCGCTATGTTTCTGGGTACCTAACACAAAATGTCAACTGATGTAGTGGTTCATAGGCTCACCGCCACCCTTGCTACCTGTAAGTGTCACCCATGAACCATGACTAGAAATTCATGTTAGGAAGTAGATATCCTCGATATCTATGGTGAGTGTGTGGGCACCCACATGAAATGCTTGCTCGTTCACATCCCACATGTGAACCAGGTACTCAAGTAGTCTTAGTTGGGCCCTCATGCCCTGAATATTGAATAATTTCAACAAACCACACTGTCGGAGGGCCATGAATGTTCCCGAGTCATTCCCGGTGAAGTAATCTTCTTCTTCGTGTTCCCTCTCGTGCCATTCCAACATCTTGACCGTGGAAGACCTGCCAAGGAATCATAAAAAGATATTAGCAACATAATTTTCTTTCCTGGAGGTTTTTTCTTGTTGGATTCATCTTTTAAAAAAATTTGGCTACGGTCATCACAGGCTTGTGTATTTGCACAGTGCGTCGTCATTGTACCCTAGCTTTAGGGTTGACTGCGACGATCCTAGATTGCGGCAGTTCCTGATATAGGGCATCTGCGACAACCTCAACACATGAGTAACCCTAAAAAATCAACCCAAAAACACATGTTTAACCAATGAAAATAAATTTATTAATCCATGAAAAGATGAAGGAGATGGAGATTAAATTTTTTGTAGAGACGATTCGTGAAATGATCAGCTGTGCACTCTACAATCTGCAGTTGAAAATCGAGGTAAAAAGGGGGTTTGAAGCAATGTTTGGGTGAAGTTACAAATGAAATAGTAAAATGTGGTTTTTTACCTATTTTATTGATTTTTATTACTTTTCATTTGTATATTATATTATTTTATATGCTTCATCCAAACCCTAAAGCCCTAACAACTTTACAAGTGGATGATTTTTTCATATTTAAAAAGTCTAGAGGTGATATGTTGGAACAAGGGTCCACTTTTTTGGTTTGTTTTTGTTGCATGTACATATCCTTTTAGGGTTTTTTAGGAAAAACTTTGAGCAGAGTCTTAATTCTTTATCACGCTCATGAAACCATGAGAATGTAATCGAGTAGTCTTTTTTCATTTCTTCGAACTCGTAATGGTGACACAAAAAACAAAACCTATGGAGTATCCTTTAAGCTCTTTTCATGCTCCTTAAAAATAAAAAGATTGTCGAGCGACCTTGTTCTTTTCATGCTCATAAAAGTATTTGAATAAAACATTTGATGAGTGGTAGGTTATCACTTTTTCGGTCTCATCATATTAATTTATGAAAAAGGAACTGATGGAGTTCTCTTTAAGTATTTTTCAGACTCTCTAAAATTGAAAAACCCCTGAGTTTTCTCTCTTTGGACTCATTAAACAAACATCGAAAGACCCATATGGGATCAAACCACTCCTTTTTAGGGTTTGTTAAACATACTCTGAGGGATTCATCTGAAGGATGAGCTTACATCAACAAGCATATGCTATCCTCCTCAAGCTTGCGTAAAAATAAAGAGGTACTCACCAGAAATGGTGGGGAAAAATTGGGAAAGAAATGTGTCTCTGTATTTGTGTTAGTGGTAGTAATAGTCACTCTTGAACACGAAACCTCCCTTCATCATTGTATTTGGGTTGGTAAATCCATTTGTCTCTCATTTGATCATCCACAAATTCATATGTTAGGTCCTCCTTGAGTCAATGATGCCAATACCATTGTCATGTCGTTCATATGTTCAAGAGAAGTCCAACCTAAACAAGCCTTCTATTGAGTCGACCATCTGCAATTATAAATATTCTACCATGTCATCCTTCCCTATGTCAGTTTCAAATCACTTCATACTCTAATCTACCTCAAATCTGTTACATATTTCATGTCATTGATGGGGGATACATCAAAGGCCTCCTGTGATGAGTCTTTTCCTATCGACTTCAAGTCATTATCCAGGAACAAGACTTAGAAATATTTTAGTACATTAGAGCCTGCATGCCTCAATGGTAGGTCTCTTCTCTTTCAACAGTGCGTTCACATCATTAAACCCTGATTGGGAGATTTCATCGAGTGTTCGAATTCAACTCATTTATTCACATTTGTTGGATTGTACTAGGGTACCTTGGGATTCATTGACATCAATGGTGATTTCCCTCGCACTAGTTAACAGTTTCATCATTGACTGATAATCAAGTGGTTTCTACCATGTTCGAATTCGTACTTAAGCACGATAGAAATGAAAACCCTAGATCTCATCATTTTGATCCATGTTGCAACGGAGTATTGACACATAGATCCACTTTGTACGTCTCGTGGCTATCTGAATTTGAGTCCTTTTAGAGAATAGATCCATAGTGTATTCTTGGTGGCTATGCTGATTTATAATGACATGGATAAGTATGGGAATGACTACCTCAGACGATGGTATAGTATTATGCAGATGCTTGGTTGTTTGTAGGTGCTTGATCGGTGCGCTCCTTGTTTGACACACACATTCTACAAAGTATTTCAGCTATCACGAGTTCCAACTTCATACTTTGGGGAAAATTCTGTTACACATTATTTTGGTCACCCCAGTGATCCACTGACAACATGTGTTCATGTTCCTGGAAAAGATAAAAGTGTCTTTATCCATGAGAGAGTGATTTTCTTTCCTTTCTCAAAAACCTTATTAAATAAGGTCATCGCACCCTGCAATATGCATGGGGTGCGATGATCCTTGATCATCATGTACTGCTCTAGATATAGGCTATGACATCTCTGCATGCTACAATATACCTAGGGTGTGACAATGCCAAAACCTAAGGAAAAGTCAAACTTCACGAATGTTCTAGAAGGGGATCTTTTAGAAGGTGAGGTGGCCTCCGAACGGTTTGGATCTTACTCACTTTTCTGATTTGGTGGGATCATCCTAATATCCTCATCCATCTCTTTTTCACACTATATAAAGAGGGATCTCTCATGGAAAAGGCTAAGGTTGAATAGGCTAAGATTTGTGTGGAGAGTTCTACTTCTTCTTGAGATATTTGCTTTAGTTCTACAAGCTACATGGTGGATCTTCTTCATTCAAAGGATTTGGAGCAAAGGGCCATCGAAAAGAGACCTTGCAAAATGAAGGCTTTGGTTGTAATCTCCACTTTCTATTTAATATGATACAATGATATGTTTCTTTTGCATATAACTAGTCTTGTTTTATTGTATGATTCCTTGATCACATGCATAGGTTCTTGTTGAGTATATTGTGTTGCTTTCACTTTTGTTGGATGGTGTTCCCTTGCAGGTTCAATATCACAAGAGCATTAGAACGGAGCTAGGATGGCAATGGTAAGAGGAAATGAAAGTTAAAAGGTATGTTGTCTATCTCTTGTTAACTAGTAAACTCAATAATTAGGGCCTAGGGAAAGTATTATATTATGTTCTGCTTTGTTCTAGTTTTCAGTGGGATCTAGGGAGATTTGTTTATGTCCACACTTACCGATTAATCCAATCACATCGACAACTCCACTATATCCCAAGCCTCATTCTTATCTAAAGATGCAATTTCTTCTTCCATGGCCCTTTTCCAGAGACTTCCATCCTATGAATCCACTACCTCCCTAATAGTTCTAGGGTCATCATCATTAATAGACAAAGAAAAATTTGAATAGAAATAAGATGGAGTGTACCTTTCTGGTAGCCTTCTTTCTCGAACCGATCTCCTCAATACTATAGTATGAGGTTCTTATTCTTCTGATTCCTATTCTTCTGTAGAGTTTGATTCATCATCCTTTAAATCAAACTCTATTTTCTTTGGTTCTTCCTTACTTGGTAGGACTTCCTGTTTAAAAACATCCTTCATTTCTCTAAATACCACATCTTGACTATACACTATGTAACCTCCACAGCCACTAGCAGGCTGAGTAACGCTACCCAAACACCCTTAACCTTTCCTTTACTACTTTGATACCAAATTGTAATGTCCCCGGCCACCAACAGGTTGGGTACCGCCACTGCGGAATATACACATACATATTATATGCATTTTAATGAATTTAAAACACTTAACATAGAAATTACTGCCACCATATAGATTCAAATGGATATAAAAGTAAGCCCACATGCAACTGAACACATGATATATTTCAAGTAACACAATATGCATAACATATATAATTTAAGCATAAATTATATGATATATAATTTAGCTGGAGTAAATCTACAACTGCGTGCAGACCTTCCACGAACCTCCCAGCCTTAGATCGTGTTTCTCATCACTCTTAGTAGTAGGCCACCCCCGAGCTAGGACTAAGATCCACTGGGTAAGGGATTCCTAGGCTAGGAAAGGTCAATAGTAATTCACATAGTTCATGAGGAAGTATTCTCTCCCAGGAGCCACTTACGCCCACTTCTCACAGACTCTCATTCCCCACATGCCTGTCCCATCCCAGGAGTTCGCACCTTCATTGTCCCATAGTCCATTGGCTACTTAACCTCCCTTGCCTTGGGCTTCAACAATAGGCTGGACCAAAATTCTCAGAGTTCTATAGCAGCTACGTGTTAAGAACCAAAGACTGAATACAAAAGCACCACAAGAGATATACAAGAACAATATGCAAAATCTCTTTTATTACTGTCAAACCCTTAGGGTAGGGTAACACCACACAATGGATCCTATTATGGAAGGGATCCTCTCCTATTCACTTGCCTCTTTGAGGAGGCTTCCTCCTAATGATCTTCAGCTCCAAATACAATATTTCTCTTCATGTCTCATTACATTGCTTGAACCCCTTTATATAGTGCTACCATCACCTAAGAACATTCTAGAGGAGGAATCTTCTAGAAGTAGAACCTTCTAAGAAGTCCTCTTACGTTTATTATATCTAATTACCCATTTATTATATCTAACTACCATAGTGGGCCTTATTTAATAATATAGTGGA
>JASDQU010248396.1:0-16683 GCA_032191745.1 Picea mariana
TGAAATTGTGACAAATACACAAATTTATTATTAAAAAAATGAGGTTTATATATTTCCTATGTTAAACATTACCATTTTTACAAATATTTCGAAGTCAACTATAAACTAATTGAAAGTCAGCGATGAACTCATCGCTATAGTCCCTGCCCTTGGCCTTCCGGCAGGGACTAATAACTAGAAGTGGACGGCCTCCTGCCCAGCTAGCATCAAAGAAATCGTAAGGAAGGATTGGAGCACCTGCTAAATAGTCGATGTCGAGATCATTTCTAATCGATAATCGTAAACTATAGTTCCTCGCGAAAGCGAAGCTCCGCCAAGGATTAATGAGCATAGAGAAAAACCTAGAGAAGTTCCTCGTGAAGGTAGGGCTCTATTAGGGACTAACGAGCAGAGAGAAAAACCCAAAGAAACCAGAAAAAAGGTCTCTCTTTGATCTCAAGTAGTCAACCAGTTAGTACATCAGTGCAGATATTAGGTTCATGATTATTGATTAAATTCATATTGACGTACATATATTAGGTGCGTAACCATTGATTAAATTTGTATTGACGTACAAATATTAGGTTGAAAAAGATAGTTTTAGATGTTATGGAGCACGTAGCTTCAATCGTCTTAGGATCCACCCTGACACCCGCCTTGCCAACAATATGACCCAAGTACTCGACTTTTGAGGCTCCAAAAGCACATTTAGATTGTTTGAGGAAAAGTTTGTGCTGAGAGAGTAGATGAATAACTCGATCCACATGAGCAAGATGGGTTGTCCAAGTTTTACTATAGATGAGAATATCATCAAATAAAACTAAGACAAAATGACGGAGAAAAGGGCGAAATACATGATTCATGAGGATTTGAAAAGGGGAGGGAGCATTACACAAGCCAAAGGGAATGACCAAGAACTCATCGTGGCCCTCATGAGTTCAAAATGCAGTCTTAGGAATGTTTGTCTCTTTCATACGTATCTGGTGGTAGCCAAAACGAAGATCAAGTTTAGTAAAGAATTGGGCACCACTTAATTCATCCAAGAGATCACCAATGATAGGTATGGGAAATTTGTCTTTGATGGTGAGTTTGTTGAGGGCGCGAAAGTCAGAACGGATGCGCCAAGAGCCTTCTTTCTTAAGTACCATGACCATAAGGTAAGAATAGGGGCTAGTACTAGGACGGATAACGCATGCGACGAGCAATTCTTGAATAATTTTCTCAATTTCATTTTTCTGGGCAAAGGGATGACGATAGGGACAAACATTGGGAGGAAGGATGTCGAGGACTAGGGGAATGTAATGATCATAAACACCACAAGAAGGAGGAATTCCCTAGGGAGTGGAAAAAAAACTTGATGTTTGGAGAGGATGGATTGGAGGTCAGGAGGCACAAAGGGTGTCTCAGTGGCGTGAATGGAATGGAGTTGTGCAATAATGACAGAATGACCTTTTTTTAGGAGCTTTTCCATGCGATGGGAACTGATAATCTTAGGGGAACCTTTTGTGATTCCTTGGAACTTATAATGTTCTAGTTGAATTGCATTGTTAATTCCTTAAAATCTATGGGAATGGGGCCCAGAGTCCTTAACCATTTGACACCCAACACAATGTCACAACCACCCATGTCGATAGGAAACATATGAGATTTCATGTGCTACTGACCAATTTGGAGACATAGATTTTCACAACGGCCCCCACATTACATGGACCTACCATTGGCAATCATGATTTGAAATTTTTTGACTGCTCGAATATAGAAATTAGTTTCTTGGGCAATGCAACAATGAATAAAATTATGGGTACTTCCACTGTCAATGATGATGATGACCTTCTGATTACCTTGAGGGTTTGGGGAGCAGAGAAGTGAGTGAGAGAATTTAGGGAAATGATCGGTTCAACATCTGGAGGGTCTGAGGGTGGAGTGAGATCAGTGGGTTCAGGTGACTTGACCATAAGGGGAGCCTCGACCTCTTCTTCATAAACATCCTCAAAGATGGCCAGAAAAAACTTTTGTTCCTTACACTTGTGCCCAAGAAAATATTTTTCATCACAATTATAACAAAGGTATTTGAGTTCGCGTTCAACCACTTCTTCCCAAGTCAATTTCTGGATATTGAGTGGAGTGGATGGAGGAGTGGGAGTGACTAGTTTAGGGTGAGGAATAAAGGAGGGTTTTCTAGTTTGAGAAGAGATAACATGTTGTGCTTCCTTATCTCTTTTAGTAGCTTCCACCCAACTATGGGGACGATCCATGAGGACATGGGAACATAGCTCATCCTCAAGGCCACTGATAAATCACTCTGGGAAAAAAGCATCAGACATGCCCTCCGTGTGGAAAGCCAGTCGCTCAAAAGCAGCTATAAAGTATTCCATTGTGCCAAATTGTTTCAACTTTGTCAAACGGCCTAATGATGTGTGTCAATTTCAAAGCGTTCATAAATCTCTGCAACAAAGTGTGTCCAAGCCGCATACCCTTGTTGAGCATTTTTTTCTTCATTTCCACCATTGCCAACATTCTTGTTCTAGATGGAGAACACAATATTGTATTTTGGCCAACTCATCTGTAATGTCGTACAAAGAGAAATAGTGTTCCATTTGAGTTACCCAGTCGGTGGGATCTGAGCCATCAAATTTGCTCACATCCACTCGCGAAAGGTGTAGGTCATGCTGAAAGTGATGGGGTTGAAAACTCTAGGAATTGGAGGAAGTTTTGCCTACGAGGTGTAAAGGTGGGCCAGAGGAGGTAAGGTCTCAAGTAATATTCAACTTAGTGCAGATTTAGAAAACGAAGGATTCAAGCTGGGTAGAGATGTCATGTTTTAGGGTTTCCATTTTTTTGTCTATGGTGGAATGAATTTTGCTATTTATGGTGGTAATATTGGCACTGGATTGTCGCACTTTCTTTTAGGCCTCTGCAAAATCAAAGGACAAGGTATTGAGGCGAGCTTCAAGGTCTTGGCTACGAGTGTGGGCCATGATGAAAGGGGGAACCAGAAAGGGGTATGTGGGACCACACATAAAATAGGTTATGGGTGAAGGGTATCATGAAAATTAGGGTGACAAGAGGAATCCAATGGGGTAAGTCCCAAATAAGCGGGTCGGAAGGGGGTCGGGTCCACAGTCTAAAAACAAAATTGCTAAAAAATGATAGGTATGACTGTGATCAGGGCGAAGAGAGGAATCCAATGGGACAGGGCTCGAATAATGGTGTCGACAGGATCCAATTTTTTTTTACTGCTTCGGAGCTATACTCTGATATGAAGAATACTACAGTGTTGAAAGGCCCAAATTCTTAAAAGGAAAAAATATGTAGTAATTTCACAACTAGAATGTAGGAGGTAAAGTTGCATGGAAATAAATCTTGTCTGTTTGGATTTTGTTTTTGTCCCAAGGGTTAGGGTATTCAGGGTTTCTACAAAAAAGGGTTTTCCCTATGCTATAGCTCTATGATATGCGTGTGGGGTGCAATAATAGTATTCATACCAATATCTCAAGGCACCAACTAAGGAGGCTAGAACGTTCCCTTAGTCGTACTACCCGACTACCCAGGTACTAGAGAGTATCTTCCCGAGTGTTGTTCTCAGTGGCACTATAGTAGTCAGGCGTCTTATTGGTTTATCTACAGAGGGCTTCAAGATATCTAGGTCGATACATATACATGTGTTTTCTGATGCGCTACCACTTGAAGGAGTACCAACATGGGTTACAAGGGTGGCCAACAATGTGTGCTTAAGTACCACTTATATTTCCTACATGTATGCTTCCCTGACTGTATATTTATGTGTTCAATGACATATCTTTGTAGCTTTAAGACGTCAGAATACGTCTCTACTCTGGAAAAAAATAACCCACATTTTTCTGCCAAGGAAAGTGCTCTGATACCACTTGTAAGGTACTAGATCTATTATAATAGTTGAAAACATAAATATTGCAGAGAATAACAACATAACAACACAATAGATGAAACCAAAACACCAAAATAATACCTTTATTGATAGGAAACAATGTTCACTTTCCTCTTTTGGGGGCAACCTCCAACAGAGCAACACTCTATTACAATAATTCTCAATACAAAAACATCTCATTCCCTCGACTCCTATTTATACTAAATCTATCTACCAAAAGAACAATCTAGAGGAAGATCTTCTAGAAGAGGAAGCTTCTATTAGGTCTTTCTACATTTGACTTATTCTTCCTTATTACTAGGCCTTATCAATGTTGGCCTTTATTACATGGAAAATATATTATTCTACCTACATGAGGGGTTAGGGAGGTTAGGTCCCTAACACAGTGAAATGACTACATGAGAAGGGACGTTTTCAGATATTTTGTCCACGTAAGTGTAAACACGCAAGCTTTTGCAAATGTTTCTCGATCATGAGGATTTGGAATTTGTTCCAAAAGAGACTCATAGGCTCATTAGAACTACGAACATGTACAACATTCATCAGAAGGATCACCAACACTATCACTAACCACTTCTTCTATTGTATGAACACATCTAGGAAGTTGTGGTGTTGGTGCAAGTTCATGTTCAATAGAATCAACTAGAGAAAGGTAGGTAGGTAGAGGTGGATTTTCATCGTCATTGTCATCATCTAAAGAAGAAACCAAAATAGGATCACTAGTAGAGAATTTGGCAATAAAAATTGGCACAATTGTTGAATATGGCTCACAGATTGAAGATGAAACAAATATTGAATTAGGCTCATAGGTTGAGAAACCTTCATCAAAATTAAATTCTCTTTTAATAGTAATTTCATTAAAATGACATTGAAGAAGTCTTTAACCTTTTAAATCTTCAAAATATCCAACAAAAATGCACTTTTTACTTTTACCCTCTAATGGTTTCCTTTTCTCACCGGGGATGTGATCCCATGCTTCACTACTAAACACACAAAAGTGGCTTACATATGGTTTAATGTTACTCTGTGATTCTTTTGGTGTTATACTTTTTAAGTCCTTTGTGGGAGTGTGATTTATTGTGTAATTGCCATGAAGTTCTTGAACCTGTATAAATAAGTAGAATGGACTGGACCACATAAATCACCATGAACAAGCTGCAATAGAGTTGAAGTGTGCCAAGAGGCACGTTTGTCAAAATTGTGCCGATGATGTTTACAAATAACATGGTTGGGAAAAAATACCATTTTTGAAGGAAATGAGAGGAATCCCAGTCATATATTCTAATTACATAGTTGTTGCAATGAGTGATAGTTTAGATTACCAAATCATTCATGCAAAAGTTTGTTTTAGTCATTGCTATGAGAAATAAAAACTTATGGAAGAAATGATGACTCGAAGTTGTCAAATCTATACAACCTATTAATGTCATCAATAATTCCAATTTTTTTTTTTTTTTTTGAAAAGAACGATTAATGGATTTTAATTAAGAAAGGCAATGGCAAAGCCACTGGTTCTGTTACAACTATGGTGAGCCACGCTCTACTAGTCGAATATAGTCCTGGAGACTATACTAACCTTCCAGGGGTGGGAAATTTTACAAATTTATTTACAGCAGAGGCTTCTATACAAAATGCCATCCTTGATGAGAAATTGCAGAACTCCCTTTCGTGACTTGAAATGTTGATTTACTTCTCTGGATCTCGCTTCCATTCATTGTTTAGCTGAGCCATTTTTTCCTCCAGCTAGGTGATTCTGGTCTCGAATTATTTCTTAGGGTCCTTGATTTCTTTATGGAGTTTGTCGAGCTCCTCAATGATCTCAAATTTTTTGGTGGTAATGTCCCCTTCCAACGTCTCCAATCTTCTTCCTGCCTCTATGTCCGGATTTTGAAGAAAGTCCAACTGGTAGTTCAACATTTGCTTTAAATTTTCCAAAGCAACTTCCATTGCGTTCAGCCTTTCTTCTGTGCTTGGCTTGCTTCCCGAGATGGAAGCCATCTTTGGTGACTTCTTCTCTTCTCCTTGCGACCTGCTACTGCGCTCGATCCTCTCGTAGCTGGGCCAAATTCCTTCTTGGTTGTCTCTGTGTGAGGTTGGTATGGAGGGTTGAGTTCCTCTCCCCGATTTAAGCTCAGTCTCCTCCCAAGTCGAATCCCCTAAACATTTCGCGTGATCTAAAGGGGATGGGTGACCTACTGCCCTATCTCCTCCCCAGAGAAAATCAACGACCGAATGATGCACTGGGTTGTACCTTCTGTCCACTTGCGTTGTCCTGTACTGCCTTTGTCCTGTTGCGCTTTGGATTTGCTCAGATCCTTTTTTCATGCTACCTTTCCCTTTACATCTCATGACTTTACTTTTTTTATGGGATTTCTCCCTAGAGTCATGGTAGATCCACTGTGGACATTGTTCCATTACGTTGCATGGTTCCAGCAGTCAAGAGGACTCCTTTATTGGCCTTGGTGTCTGCTTGCTCATTTAGGTTTCGTAAGAAATGGTAAAGATTATAAGACCGGAAGTTCCCAAGGAGGAGTTGGATTTTCTCTAGGAGGTTATTGAGTTTTGCATTTTTGAGTTTGCTTTGGTGGATTAAGGCTTTGATTACTATCTGGGAGTCCCCAATTATTACCAGATCTTGAATGCTATGATTGATTGCTTGAATGATATATCCCTTGCCAGAGGGCTAGGGCTTCTTCTCTGTTGTTAGTTTAAGTTCCGAGCCCCCAGGCAAAGCTTAGCTTCATTGATCCGGTGGGGATTTCTAGAATCCCTCCTCCACCTGCCAAGCTTGGGTTCCCTTTGGAGGCCCCGTCAAAGGACAAAATATGTTTCTTTTCCTTTGTCTTCTAGTCTTCAAAATCTTGTTTCTCCTTTCGTATTTCCCAGGCTTCTTGGCCAAAGTTGTTGTCCTCCCCCCCCCCCACCTAGTCTTGAATTTTAAACTGCGCCAACCATTGTTTCTCTTCCAACTCTATCACGCTAGAATTTTTTGTTTGGCAGAAGTAGGGAACGCTTTCACCAAAATAGGCTTGTATCTTGGTTGCAACTTGGGTTGGACTTCTTTTGAGTTACCTGAAAAGTCTATTGTTTCACTCCAACCATATTTTCCAGAGGATGAATTTGGGGAGGACTCTCCACAGAGTGGATATTTGGCCTTTTTTCTCAGTCTGGAAAGGGCAGAAGGAATCCCAATTTTGGAGAAGGTTGCGTGTATCTTGGGGTGTGATGACGACACTCTGCAATCCCAGAGCCAACTGCCAGACTTATTTGGAGTAGGAACAGTTTAATAGAAGACGATCTATAGTTTCTTCTGCTTGAAGACAGAGCAGGCATCTATTGGGGCCTTCCCACCCCCTTCTTCTTAGGTTTTCTCCCGTTAGAATGCTTCTATGAGCCAAAGTCCAAATAAACATATCAATCTTTGGGATGGACTTGGAGGTCCAAATTGCTTTCCAAATTGTTGGGTTTGGAGGGACAATGGGGTGGGCGTTTGTGAGATGATACCCTACTGCAGTGGTGTATGTCCCTGAGCTCATTCCCCAACCTCGTTTGTCTTTTCCACTTTTTTTGAGTGGGGATCTCCCTTGGAGACAAAGCTTCAGGGAGTTCCAATCCTCTTCTAAATCAGGGGGATTGTTAGCAATTCCCCACCTTAGCCACATCTTGTGCTCATCATTCCCCCAAATTGAAATGTCCCAAAGAGTGTTTAAATTTTGAGTGACCATCCATTATTTAAGTCGATCCAGATCCTGTCTCAACCCAATGGGAGGATCTCCCATGATTGAGTCCTACCAAATATTGATTTTTTTCCCATTGCCTGGCACCCAAGTGAGATGAGGTCTGAAATGGGGCATAGTCTTCTGACAGAGCGAGAAGATTGGGGAGCCTCTTTTCTCCATAATTGGGCGCTCTATACATCTTTCCCTTAGACCCCTAAATTACTTTTTCCATAACGCTTTTTTACTCCACGTTGGCTTCCCGGTGGTTAGGTTCCAAAGCATCTTTGCCCCTAGTGCCAGATTTTGAACATGTGCATTTTTGAAGTTGAGACCGCCTTCCAGGATTAGTTTAGAGATTTTTTCCCAGCTTATTAGATGCAGCTTTCTCCCTGACTGATTCCCACTTTCCCATAGGAACCTTCTGAACATTGCTTCAATTTTTTTTATTATGGAGTCAGGGGCCAGAAGCAAAGAGCTTTGATAGATTGGAATGCTGGCAAGGACGGCCTTGATTAGGACCACTTTACCTGCCAGATTTAACCAACTCGCTCCCCAGGAAGTTATCTTGTTCTTTATCTTGTCAATTATCAAATTCCAGTGTGAGGTTCTTGGGGTGGAGTTGAAGATTGGGACTCCCAGGTATTTAAAGGCATCCCATTTGGTACATCCTTCCATTCCAAGTACCCTGGTGATCTCCAACATTTCATTTGGCGTTATATTCCAACCATAGATCTTGCTTTTAGTAGGGCTTATGACACTTCCTGATATTTCTGTGTAAGTCGCTAATTCATTCTTGAATTTCCTTGTTGTTTGTAAGCTCGCACCTCCCATTAGTAGAGTGTCGTCCACAAACTGGGCATGATTTATGTCCTTTACCCCTGGCGCTATTCTCAAACCATGGAGATTTTTGTGATTCTAGCTGTGCTCTAGTTGGAAGCTCAGTACTGAGGCTTGAATTACATAGAGGAGGGGAGAGAGGGGGCAACCTTGTCGGAGTCCTCTGGAAGCTTGAAAGAACTTAGTTACCCTCCCATTCACAAGAGGGACTATCCAAGGTGACCTGATACACGCTTTGATCCAGTTTACAAAAGTTGGGGCGAACCCAAAATTTTCCATGACTTTAAATAACAAATTATGTCTTACTCTATCAAAAGCATTGGCGAGATCAAGTTTTATTATCATACCTTTGTCTTTCCTCCAGATGCTTRAGTGYAGGGCCTCTTGCACTAGGATGATGTTATCTACTATGTGTCTGCCTTTGATGAATCCTCCTTGGTTTTYGGGGATGATTATAGGAAGAATTGTTTTGATTCTGTTGGCTATTATTTTTGTGAGGATTTTATAGCTTGTATTGCAGAGGGAGATTGGCCGAAATCTATCGAAGTTGGTTGCTCCTTTTTCTTTCGAAATCAACACCAGGAAGGCCGAATTCGTTCCACTTCCTAGTTTGCTATAAGTTTGATATTTCCGGATCAGCTTCGTTAGATCTGATTTTATTGTATCCCAGCTTTGCTGGTAGAATCTTGCTGTGAAGCCATCTGGGCCTGGGGCTTTGTCAGGATTCATTTGGTCCAGTGCCTCCTTTATTTCATGTTGAGTAACTTCCTTAGTTAGGCTGTTGTTGATGTCTTCCTTGATGAGTTTTGGGGAGAGAGGGTACTCTTTGGGGTCTATATCAGTCCTTTGTGTTTCAGTACAGAGTTCTTCGAAGGATTCAGTTGCTGCTGCTTTAATGCCTTCTGGATCCGTGATTGTTTGATTTTGAACTTGAATTTTTGTTACTGTTTTAAATTGCTTCCTTACCTCAGCTTGCTTGTGGAAGTAGCTCGTGTTTCTATCTCCTGCTTCCAGCCAAAGGCTTCTATATTTTTGTCTCCAATAATTTTCTTCCTCACGACAAGCCTTGTGCCATTGCCTTTGTAGATGGTATTCTTGTTGCAAGCATTCTTGGGTGATCTCCTGATTTTCCATTTCCAGTTGGTGGTTCCCTAGATGCTTTTGGGCTTCTTGACGAGTTTTAATTGGATTTTCCTGACCTTTTGCCCAAGTTTTTATCATTGTCTTTAATATTCTGAGTTTTTCTTCCCACACATAGAAGGTTGAGCCTCTTACTGTGCCATTCTAGACTTTGGTCACTAGCTTTAGGAAGTCTTTGTCTTAGGGCCAAGTTGGGCTAAATATGAAAGGTGTGGGCCCATGGTTTATGTCACATGAAATTTCTAAGAGGATGGGCTTGTGATTTGACACACTGTGAGGAAGGATTGAAGAGGTGGGAGTGAGGCCCAGAAGTAAGAAGGAGATTTGGATGAGGAATCTATCCAGCCTGGCTGCTATATGCCCTGGTCCTATCCTTTTGTTTGTCCACGTGTATTTGCCTTTAGTAGGCTTGATATCTTCTAGATCCCAATCTGAAATTAGATCTTCTACCCACTCTCTTGCTGGGTCTTGCACAATGGAGCCACCTTTTTTTTCATCTAAAGCTAGGGTCACATTTAGATCCCCCCCAATAATGATATTGTCTAGATCATTTTGCAATAAATAGTCTTTTAGGGTCTCCCAACACTTTCTTTTTTCCGTTAACAGGTGTGGTACATAGATATTGAAGAGAATTACCAGTCGGCATGTTACCTTGTGAAGGAGTTTGGTGTGGATCCAGTGCATTCTTGTTTCAGAGTTGATCAGATCGAACGTCATAGTGTTCCATAGGGTGCCTAACCCACCTGAGGCACCTCTTGCACTTTCTGCTATTCCTTGGCTTATTCTCCATAGGATAGTTGTTGCTTTGAGTAAGTCTTGGCTGCCCATATTTGTCTCTTGGAGGAGTAGGATATTTGATTTTGAGGCTCTTATGATGTCCTTAAGTGCTTCTTCTTTCCTTTTGCTTCTGAATCCCCTGCAATTCCAGGAAGATAGATTCATTAATTACCTTGGGGGGATGAATGGCCTCCTTGGGAGGCCTTGGAGTGCTTCCTTGTCTGTCTGACATTGATTAGTTGTCTGATTGTTGGTTTTGATCCCTTTAGGACATCTTTGTAGGTTTCTTTGTCTCTTTCTTCCTTCTTAGATTTTCTACCTCTTCTTGTTTTCTTTGGTGTGACCAGAGCATCACTTGCACCTTCGTACTTGCTATCTGACGAGACCTCACCTTCCTCTATGTCTGGTCTTGCGTCCTTTCTTGGGGGGGATTTGCATTGCTCTTCTTCTTCTGCCGGCGAGTGGGTTTCTCTAACTTCGGGGGTTGGATTTTCACACGTATCTTCGGTTGGGGATTCCTCCTGTGTGTTTTCTTCTATTGTACTTTTCTCTATAGGTTCCTGAGCCAATATTCTGAAGGTGTTCTCTGCCCTTGTGTTTGATTTATTTCCTGGGTCCTTGGGTTGTGTGGGGGTTGTCTTTTTGTTCCTTGGGCCTTTAGTTTTGGAGTTGGATCTTCCTTTTATTGGTTGTTGCTAGCCTTCTCCACTTTCTTTCTCCATGTTTGGGTTTTTAGGGCAGTTCCTCTCGAAATGCATGTATTCATGACATCCCCTACATTTGAACGAGAGTTTTTCATAGTCCAACTTCTGGTAATGTTTCCATTCGCCAACCTTGAGTTTGATCGCTTCAAGAAGTCCCTCCTCTAGATTGACTTCCACGTAGATTCGTGCACATGAGTATTGGTCTCTAGGGGGGGCGACGGCTCCCCTCCTCCTGGAGCGGCCATGGAAGGCAACTAAGGAAAACAGAGACGAAACCCTAACTAGAGCGTTGTCTCATTCGCGAAAAAAACACGGTTGAAATGTTATCCCCACAAGTGACAGGGATTTCTAACAATTCCAATTGTTAGGACATGATTATGATATTTTAAATCCTTAATTACAACTTGGTGAGGGGAAAATTCTATTGTTTTACATTCACTTGAATGAGTGACTTGTTACATTGATAGAAGGTTGTAGAAAAATGTGGAACACATAATACATAAGTAAAATGACCATAATCTTGTTGAACTATTCAAAGAACGTGCAACACAAAGATATCTATCATCACTAACAAATATGTGTTTGGTGTTACATTCATTAAGGGCATAAATGATGGTTTTATCCTTAGCCATATGATAAGGTGATCCAAAATTAATAAGTCTCTCATTAGAAGAAGTAGATGTTGCATTGAAAGAAAAACCAAACACATAAAGTCAAATTCCATGAAGAAAAGAGTTAGAAGAAGGAGGATCAATATTGATGTTGTTCTTCTTCATTATTGCTTTTGAAGTTTCCATGTTTTTGAAACATTTAGACTTCAAATGACTATCTTGCCCCCAAAAATTACAATGTCTCTCAGTCTTCTTGCCTTTTGATTTAGTTCCTTTATCAGCATTGGGAGTAGGCACTTATTGAGAGGGTTTGGGACCCTTATTTTGTTTGTTGTTGCAGTAATGTTGCTTCTTTAGATTCTTGGATTTATCTTTTTTTTTTTTGCATTATGGCTTTGTTAGATGTACCTACAGTTCTGATCACTCCAAGACGCAAGAGATTATCTTTCTCTCTAATCAAAGAATCACAAAAATCTTGAAAATATGACACTTTGTAAGTATCTCGTTGACTAATAAGAGTTTCTTTGGTGGAGTGAGAAGTAGATAAAAGAAATCAAATAAGCAATGCTAAGCATAGCAAGAATATAATATATAAGTTGGTCATTTGTCTTGATTATCTTACATTCTACAAGAAAAATTCTAAATGTTTTGTACTTGGATAGAAAATATTTAATCCAAGAGAAATCAATGGGATTTAAAGCAATCAATTGGTTTTTGAGCCGGTGGGCTCAAATCTCATCGTGTTTACTAAACACAGTTTCCAACTTTTTCCACGCTACATCTGGGGTCTCAATTCCTTGAAGGTGAAATTGAAAATCATTAGAGATGGACGTTTTGATTAATCCATATACTTTATCATTTTTATTATCCTATTTGGCTTGTTTTAATGCGTTAAAAGGGACAATTTATATTCCCAAGGTAACTTGGGAATTTCCTCTACTTCGTAGTAAATCGTCCATACCAAATTTTCATGAGAAATAGTTTAAGCCGGTAAGCAGGAGATCACTTGGACTGGCCATATTACAACATGCAGATAAGATGGATTCAAAAGAAAAAAAATTGACTATCCAAATGGAAAGATCTCGAAAAAATAAGCGATTAAAAAAAATGAAACAAACTCAAGATGTTAAAGTTATGCCTTTTTGAATAAATGTATAAAAAGTAACCAAGGTACCATGTGGCAAGTTGAGGTTGATCAACATGGTGATAGGTGCATAATGAGGTTGTTGAGCTGTAAAAAGTAAGAAGAACAATGTCCACATTGTCGAACTTTGTTTATAAGATTATTTTTACAAATACATTACTTTTATAATATAAGTGATACACTTTTATAAAATAAGTAAAAAATGCTTTTACAATGAAGTTTCTCTATAAGGGTTTCATACACCAATTTCGTGTCTAGCTTGGTCCTGACCTTAAAAATAGATTATTATTATTGTTGTTGTTGTTGTTGTTGTTGTTGTTGTTGTTATTTAAAGTTGCATGCAAAAAGTAATTTAGAAACACGATGTTAACATTATTTTATGAATAATTCACTTTTTAAATTTAAATGAAATGCACTTCACTTTTTAAATTTAAGTAAAATGCACTTTACAATAAAATTATGATATAAAGTAAAGTTGCATGAATAAAGTAACTCAATAAAAATAATAATAATAATTAAACTCAAGACCTTTAATTTAAAAAAATAATTTGTAACCAAGTAAGTTTTGTAAAAGATATAACAAATATTACGAAGACCACGAGGTTTTGTTTTCTTTTTCATTTTGTTTTGAAGTGCACACTTACTCCAAAAATTATTGTTTTTGCTTGCAACCAACTTCAACACTATCACACATAGACAACAAGCAAATTTCCAAAGAAAAAGTCGAAACTTTATAAATTTTGGGTTAAATCTCAATTAGTCTATATTGAAAATGCAACTTTTCCTCTCCACTTTTGATTCATTGAGATCGCACAAAGCACATGGTAAAGACCATACACATAAAATAAAGCACTTTTCAATTTGTTTTTTATTTGTTGAGATCATACACAATGCGTGACAAGGAGTATATGCAAATAGGAAAGGGAGCTAGCTGGAAATAAAAACAAAAAAACTGAAACGAAATATTAAAACGAAAAGAGATTTTAAAAATCGAAATGAAACTATATACCTCTAGATTTGATATAAATGACCATATCTTGGGAAAACATAAACCTTTTCGAGTGAAGCAAAAAGGGTTTTCAGCTGAAAATAACACTCCCGACAGAACGGATTAGTTCTTTAAGCCCCAAAATGCTAAAAGATAATATAATTTAGAAATCCTTTGATGCATGCATGTAAAGTCCCCATTTTTGGGTTCCCTTTCTCTGCAGTTGGAGATGAATTAATGGATTTGTGTCGGATTCATAGGCCCGCTTATCATATTTCATCATCATAATCACTTCTGCACAATTAGATTTCAATTCTGATGCATTTTGACTGTTCCCATAATTTGAGAGTATTGTTGAGCATTATTTAATGGATTTCACTAAGGTTGTAATTTTAATAAATTAGCTTAGAGGGGCACTTTAGTGTAATAGCCCAATGGAACTGAGAAGAAAATATCGATGATGAAAAAGTGACTTCCAGTGCCCAAAAATGATTTAAAGTTAAATAAATAAATCACTTTTTGGAGTAAAAAAACTTAATAAATTAATAAAGTGATTTTGGAGGAAATACTAAAGATAAATTAAAAAATCACCTTAGGGGAATAAAGGTAAAGGGATATAAAAGTACAATGAGAGCTCATTCTCTCATTATGATTGGTTATTTTATAAATTTTAATTGGAGAGAGCTCTTGTGGCTTCCCTTGGGGTTTTGGAGCAAAGCCTTTGTTGATAATTGGTTTCGGTGGTGAAAGATTCCACCCTAGCTAATTGGTTGGAGAAATCACTTATATTTCTCACAAGTTTTCATTGCAGAAGGAAGATCTTTTATTATTGCTTGGTAGTGTGGGCATTTACATAGTTTTTTTGGTATTTGTGTGGGCCAAACCCTCTATTTTCAGGTTGTGGGAGTTTGTGGAGGTCTTATTGTTTGTGTGCAATAGAAATAGGCATGAGAAGAGATCATATGAATTATTTGCAAGACATGGTCATCAAGGAAGAGGGTTCATATTCAGCTCCAGCTCGTAAAAGTACAATAAGGGGGGCATTTTACTTAACAACAACTCTAGAGAGGGCTCGCACCAGTATTAGCAGCCATGGTAGCTCAAGAAAATGGGTCGAACCATACCCTTGTTGTACATGGGAGTTTTATGGGCTGGATCTATAGTATTGTGTGAAAGGGGGGGTCATTTCAAACCAAGACCAAGCTATCCTCACACATAGCCATACCATTCAACAATCTGTGCCATCAAGTGCTAATTTGGGTGCTGCAAAGGGGATTGATCCATAGTACAACTACTACTACAACAAAGCTATTATAGATTATAGATATTAATTGTTGAAAATTATATCAAACAAGAGTGCCAAAATTTATGGTGAAACAATTGCAAAATGTTTGACATAAGTATTGAACTGACAGTGAAGACAAAAACATGGGATCTAGTACACACATTGTTTCCTATAATTTGTTTTACAGGTTTGAACCAAGAGCACTAAAACACATCAACTTCTAGGAGGGCTTATAGAGAGAGGCTGTGCCATCTTTGCAATAGTAGAGCTATCAAAAGGAGCCTATTCAAGTTGTAAGTTGTTGTTGTTAGTCACGACATGATTCTTCATCAATTTGTGCACATTTATGGTCGCCTAACAGGTCATAATTAATACATGCGATAGATTTGTACTTGTTGGGTATTTGTTTTTATCTATAGGTAAAATTGTAAGACCATTCTTGGTGGTAGTTTGCTGAAATAATATTGATTTTACAGCTGATAAGAAATGGGTATTTTTTACATAAATGTACTAGTTTTTTATGGTGTTAAATGCAACAAAATTCCCCTTCCATTTGGAATATAGTTGTGGAATTTTTGGATGATGGTGAACTGTTTGTTAAAAGTACTAAACATATCAGCATGCAAATTGTTTGTCAAAAATATTGAACCAAGTAAGCACAACACATATCAGTAGTGAAGTGTTTGACAAAAGTCTTGAACTAGCATTAAACATTAAATTATATCAACAATCCAAGGGGGGATATTCCAGTGGTATCAGATATGTGTTTCCTACCATCCTAAGGGGAAAAACAGTGAAAATATTTTTTCATATTGCTACCATTTCAGTAGGGAAACTTAGTAGCAAGGTTTTCATTCATGGGTTTAAGAAAGATGGAGACAAATCCATAACTCTAGGAAGAATTGTTGCAATTCCTTCAAGAAAATCAAAAGAATATAACAAGATTGTTAGAGAACCATGAGTTGTTGGAGCATCATGTATCAACTAGGAAAAAGAGTGGAGGGTTTACAGATTATTTGAAGGAGCATAAGGCTCTTGGTGAGGATTTTCACTCAACCATGTTATTAAAGGACTTTTGCACCATCAAATTTGAAGTGATTGGTGATGTGGTTGCCTCATCTCATGAGGGAAGTTTGAGAGAACCCAAGGATGAATTTTTGGAAGTGCATGTATCTACTGTGGTTGAGTATGTGTGCAATGAGGTTGAAAAAATTTCAGCCTTCAATACACCACTAGAGATATCCGAGGAGGTTTATAACATCAATGCTTATGATGGGAATGTTGATTGAACTTATGATGATTATGATTATTATGATGAGATTTGTGTGGAGTTGAGTTTGGAACATTCTCCGTCATCCACAATAGAGACTCGGTCATGTATGGCAGCTATAACACAAAAGGATGTTAGTGGTACTCATGATTTGAGGGAAAATCTTCTTGTGATGGCCAGGCACACGTAGCATTCATATTTATAGGAGCTTGAAGAGAGACATGATTCACAAATTTCTAATCATATACAGAGTTTGCATCATGGGGATCATGAGCCACCTCTTTTGGATAGCCCATTGAAGGCTCAAGTCATAGCTATAGAT
>JASDQU010248396.1:16783-27087 GCA_032191745.1 Picea mariana
CTGGGTTATTTAAGGACTATAAATAAAGGGATTCAGGGTTGTGTGTGGGTAAGCCCTAGGTTTCAGTTTTGAAACTAGGCTCTAATAGCATTTGTAACAGCCACTTGATCAGGGATCCATGGTTTATACATTAAAGTGTTAAATGGATAAATATGATTCTCTTTTAATTTAAGTAAATCATTGTTATGCTTCAGTCCTTGATGTGGCATGTATATATACAGATATATTTTAATTTTCACTCATAAAATATAATAGAAATTAAATATAACAGAAATTAATAGTTTACAGTGAATAACAGTAATGAATAATACCAGTGACATACCTCTTGTAGAAAAATATCGTCCTGGATCATGTTGTTGTTTTCCTTCTTTTGTTGTTGAGTGTCTTGTGTTGTTGAAACTGAAACTGCCTAAAACTATGGGAATAGAGACTGTTTGACTCCCTAGCTCCAAGAAATCATATTTCTTGGCCCCTGAGCCCAAAATCCCAGCAACACCAATGCCCTAGTAAAAATCCCCAAAGAAATTTTGCATTCTTGCCTCCTCCTTTCTCCTTCCTCCTTCTCCCAATGTTTCCCAAAAAGAAGACCCTTTTCCAAGTCCCCTCCCCTCTTCCTTATCCTCCTCTCTCAAATCCCCTCCCCTCATTCAATTCCCAACTGCCTTATCCTCTCATTAATTTCCTCACCTACCTTTAAATAATAAAATAATAAAATGATTCAAATATAGTTATTTCAATAATTAATTTAACTTAACTTAACAAATCATGATCATTAAGAAATCAAATTGAGATGTTACAGGAAATGGGTATATTACAGATGTAGATACATCAATCTAGAATCCCGGTTCAAATGACACTAGTGGAGTGAATGCACATGATAATATTAAAAGGGAGCATAATGATACAATGGTATACAATGATATAATGTGGTGACGTAGAGATTGTTATGGATAATATGTTTGAGGAGGAGACAGATTCTTTTGAGGACAGTATGATGGGTAATAACGTTGTCCCATACTTTTTTCTTAAGGATTGTTGTTACAAGGAAAATCTCTCTATGGCTAGGGGTAAACCGCAACATATAGAACGACACCCAGAAATCAACTATAATCTCAAATATGATATATAAATGAAATGCTAACAAGAGAAGGCTAGAATCCTACCTCATCCAGATGTTCGAACAAGACCATTGTTGAGCACGCGACCCAAAGATTTATACTTGCAACTTGTCCTCAAAAAATGAGATATGCAAGCATGTGGTGATGATATATAATGTTAGCATATAAATTAACATAATCCATTAACATACATAACAAATACACCCATGGAAAGTAATTCAAATATTTGCAAGATATCAATTAGATGAGAAAACAATATTTCTATTAATGTAATCAACAAAAGTACATAGGTGACAAAATTCTGTAATGACACATATCAGAACCGAGAAACTAAGTCCCTCCAGCTGGGCCTCCACCACTTCAATCCTCTGTAAAAGGCAAGCTCACAAGTAGGAGTCAATGAATTTCTCCATCACAAGGTAGGAAGAGCTTGGGGGATGAACACAAGAAGTTCATACTTTCAAGAAAAAAGGGATGCAAACTCAATATGAAGTGAAATTTCTCCAAAATATATTTTCTCTCAATGTTGAATTCTCTTCAAGGCTTGGATATGGCTCAATTTATAGCCTCCAAATCGAATTGAAGAGTCGATTCAAAGTGTGTCAAGTATATGGAAGGTCCAGGATCATGGATCACGTGAGATGGCATGGAAACCCGACATATTTTTTAATTTTTGAGCACCAAACCCGATGTACGCAGGTTGTAGTGGAGAAACCTACATATATGTGAGTTGTCTAACTAGTGGGTCACATATATGTACAAAAATATGTAATTTTAGCTCTGGAGTGAACAAAAAGGGGAACTTAAATTTGCATAGGGAAATGGAAGGCCATCCAAGCAAGACACATGGAGTGAGGAATTTTTTTCTATAACATATGCCCCCTAATGTGTGAGGTCAGAGGAGTATCTCGATGGTCGAAATGCATTATAATTCCCAGAAGTGGAGTTATGAAGACTCAGTTGGAAGTACTAGTTACTCATGAAAATATTACAATCCATGATGACTTTGTACACATGGATGCCAATGTGAATTACACTGCAGATACATGTGGATATATATCAAATAGTTGTTCATGGCCATCAATAGGAAAATATAAAGTGGAAATATGCCATAGGCTATCATAGTCACAAATAAGACATAGTGGATTTCAATCTCAAAATCAATAGAATATATCTGTATACAATGGAGTAAAATCTAATCTTCCATGATCACTAAAGTCATATAGGTACTAGTCTGATGAAAGACAACAACAGATATGGGGTGCTACCACTATGAAATCGAGTTCTTCTACACTATATGTCGAAGGTGCAAGTCTACATTATGTGAATATAGGAGTTGGATTCGAACACAATGAGACTTCATTTTATTACTGGACATTAATTTATACCGTTAACAAACACGAGACAACCCACTGATAATGAAAGTAGGTGTCAAGGCACTGAGTACATTCGACAAGTGTGAATAAGGGTGTTGAGGTCAAACACTTGAAGAATCCATAGATCAAGAGACATTTATGTATTCCCAACTATCGATGGCAGGACAACCTGCCACTAATGAATGCAAGCCTCTAGGTACTCATAGGACTCTAAGTCTCATTTCTAGAATAGATGAGCTGAAGTTGATGGAAGGAGACCCACTGAAAGGAGAGCATTAAGGTATCTCTCATCATCCATCATGAGGTGTAAAGAAATAACTTGATAATTAGGAGGATCTCATATGAATAAGATGTTCATGAACCAATGACCATGTGTGTGTCTTGCATGCACCAGATGCAAGTAGTACACGAAAGAGACCCTATAAAAATTATCCAATAATGAAAACTAATGACAAAGGAGAGGAAACCACCAATAGGGCTAATGGAATATAAGACACTGCACGAATCCCAATGTGTGAATAGATTTTTGTCATCGAACACAAGGGAAACCCCCCAGTTAGAGGCCAATGAGAAAATGTCATATGTTGGGTCCAAGATTACCTATCAATGATGAAAGTAGGCCCAGGGTGCAAGGTAGGACAACAACTTCTTGTGATTCTGAGATACACTAAGGGTATGGACGACATGCAAAGTCAAGAGTTATGAGGAATCAACGACACATTCTTTAAAATTATTTTGAACAAGAGCATGAGACATATGGATAACTCGGTCAACATAAACTTAACACTGATCATCGACAAAATCTTGTGACGCAGGAGGCATTGACAAACTCTCCATAGGGACTGGAAGAATAACCAGTCGAAGGAGTAGACTCTAAGTAATGAGATCAGATTCATAAGGTCATGCTAAAACCAAATCTTGGATGAAAATGGACTCAATAGTTTGTGTTATGTTCAAAGGCGACACAACTACTACCGATAGGAGATAATATTATTTTCCTGCCTGTTTTTTTTTTCATAGGAAAATAAATGCTATGATACAGGAGAGGAAACGAGTGTCACAAGTAAGTAAATAGTTCCAAGCAGTGGAACATACCTATTCTCAATGCAAGGAAATGCATGTGGGGCATGGACACTCGAGGGGGTTTTTTCCTCTACGGGTAAAGCGTGTCAAGCTGCAAAGGATATATGGAAGGCATTGCTTGTCTAGTGATGAGAATTGATGAGGAAGGAGGCTTATAACAAGAAAAAAGGAGAAAAAAATAGGCTCAATAATAAAAGCAAGATAATCAAATGCAATTACAACTTAACTAAAAACTGTCCTTTATCGTAGATTTAGTCCCCTAGGCCCGAGAAACTATAAAATAATACCTAGGAGAACTCTTCTATCCAATGGCGACTAGAGTATTCATTTTTCGTAGATAGTCTTCTTGGTCCAGAAAAGGGTTAAACTTATACCAAATAAACATCCGTTTAAAACCATTTAGCGAGTGTGAAAGAGATAAGTTCACTCGACAATGTTTTTTGTTTTTTCAAGAGTTGAAAAAGAGCTTAACCAAGACTCGGGGGGAGTCCCATAAGTAGTAGTCAGAATTCTCTCAACTAAGAAAATAGGATTTGAATGCAAAGTCATATTGGGACTATAAGGAACTCTCAGTCTTATGGAATAACATTTGCATGGGCACCAAATGACGAAAATGGTTCTAACTAGGGTACCCATGTTTGGTAAGTCTCTACCACTTAATAACGACACTTCTAGTATCAGTGAAAAGGTTTTGTGTCACTAAGAAATGGGTTCATACCTAGGGTGTATGAATCACAATCATAGGAAAATGCAGAAATGCAAAGCAGGGCGAAAACCTATCCTATATGTTGATGAAAGAATATACATGTTGGAGGCACAAACACGCAATATGTGTTGGATTACTAAGAGGGGGGGTGAATCAGTAATAGAGAAATTTAATCCTTTTTAACCATATAATCCAAGTGTTATATCAATGTAGCATTATCATCCAATAACTACAGAGTAAATAAGCAATGAACAATTGAACAATTATACACATACATAGTACATCAGTGTTTTATGTGGAAACCCAAAGCAGGAGAAAACCACATAATTCTTTTTCTTATATGTCTTGAAGAATTACATTCATTGGAAGCATCATTTTCCTTTGTTTTCTAGTTTCAAATGGAAGGAGGCTCCAACCCCCTAGTTTCTCAGGCTACAACTTGAGGGAAGCTCCAACTCCCCAATTCTCTGGCTATAACCAGAAGGAGGCTACAACCCCCTAAGTTCTTTGGCTACAACCGGAAGGTGGATATAACCACCTATCCTTGCCCCATACAACCACCCTGACGTAGAGGTAGAATGATGAAACCACTGTCACACTATCACTGTGAGATATACCACTGTACAACTATATCAACCTGTACCACTGACTTGCATCCAACCTGTACAACTTCCTTGTAATCAATCTACACCTGAACTGAACATGTATCAACAAAAATACAATAGGTATGCGACATGTAGTGCTACAACATGCATATGTATGTGCCCTATCTGTTATGCAGCCCGCGTATGTACATGACCAAACTGTTATGAAGCCTATGTATGCCTTCTGAAAACTAGGGTTTACTTTCTCTTCAAAACTTCTAACCCTATGTAACTACTTTCACATAGATCTGTAACCTGTCACTATATCCAGACTATATTTGTACCCTATGCTCACATCCTCTTTACCCAAAGGCTCTATATATCTCTCTATTCATGTGCCATATAAATGTGTGTAATCATAAACAAGTATAATATCCCTCACATGATCCAGACATCAAACCCTCTCTGGTATTCAACCTCTCAATACATCAACCACTTCAAAAATAAAATATCTCAACCATGTACCATAAAAACCCTTAGCTATATGCCAAGAAATACAATATGTGCCACAAATCTAACAATATGTATCAATGATAAATTATAACAACACTATATTTATGTAGTTATGACTTATACATAAGTTCCCATGCAACCATTAGTCTTTCTAGGGAGAATTGTCAAATCTCCATAACAATTTTTCATGCATACATCAAAATCCAACTATTCATAGAAATAAGACATACCTTTTGAACCAATGGATAGATATGATGTATCTGAGCACTGTAGACCTTCCTGGGAGCTTGATCTCAGAATATATAACCTCTGCATCTTCATCTCTTCAATATTCCATGGCTTTACCAACATGTACGCACCATAATACACTGCCAGCCTGCGTACATACGTACCCTAATACACTGTCATCCCCCGTACACCTCAGTATGTACGCACCCTAATACACTATCATCCCGCGTACGCCTCAATATGTACGCACCCTAATACATTGTCATCCCGCGTACACCTCAGAAACTAGGGTTTTTAGTATTCACTGTAATTCCAAAAATTTCGTCGTCAAACCTTCGTACTACCTCAGACTTTCACAACTTCAGATGTATCAATGAGTTCTTGAAATAAGCCTTGCACAACAAAAGATATTCAATTTGTTCAAGTGTGATCAAATGAGGGAGTCTTGCCTCTTATTTATACTTTCATGTAGCATCCCACTTTCCTTATTTTAGGGAGTTCTCCATTAACTTTATTATTTAAATAATTTCTTTTGCAAACACTTTGACTTTTTGGGGCTTCTAGATGACTCGTGAGGGTCCTCCAACTTCACATGGCCATAACTCTCTAACTATGAGGAGTTATGTAACGTTGCACATACCACCGGAAATGGCATGAAAAACACTATACATATAGGATAGTTTTACCGACAAATTCACTGACCTTCATTTCATTATTCCACAATTAAGAATGGGTTCTCTAACCATATTTCTAGGATAACTCAATCTGCAAAGCGTCTTCCCATGAGGGCTTTCACCATAAGGGGACCACTTTAGAGTTCATCCATTTGTAATTCTTATCAACTATGACAAGACAATAATGAGTCATCTTTACATCAAACAAACTTGGGTCCATTACCCAAACTTTTGTGCTACTGGAATTTTCTACCAAACTTTCTTCAAGGGTTGACATCAATGACAACCAACCTTAATCAACAATATCCCCCTTTGGCATTGATGGAAACACTCTTGTGCAATACTGAAATCATGTCATGAAATACTGAAGTCATATCAATCATGCTCCCCCTGGAACCATGCCTCTGTCCTCTACATATTTGTGACCATTGCTCCCACTGGAATCATGAATTTGTCCTCTGTATCTGATAAATCTCTCTCCCTTTGTCATCAATGGAAAAGGTATCTTTCCATCCGGGGTTTCTCCCCCTATCTGAATTGTCCTCTTTATGGTGCTTCCTCGTGTACATCTAAGGCATATAAGATAAGCATTCCAAAGCATTCATTTTGGAGTAAAACTAACTCTGATTTTCTAGTGAAGATACTCAAAGGTTTCTCGTGGAAGTGGTTTTGTAAATATGTCTGCCACTTGTTCTTTTGTGCCCACATACTCAACTCTGATGTTATTTTCTACAACCTGTTCCCGTAGAAAGTGATACTTGATTAGAATGTGCTTCGTCTTGGAGTGCATCACCGAGTTCTTTGAGATATTCATGGCACTTGTATTATCACAATAGATTGGAATGGGTTCATCATACTCAACCTGTATATCTGTCAGAGTTTGTTTCATCCAAAGAACCTATGTACAACATGATGTTGTTGCAATATACTCTGCCTCGGCTATAGATAAAGATATCGATGATTATTTCTTGCTTAGCCATGATACTAAACACTCACCCAAGTAGAACACTGCTCCACTAGTGCTTCATCGGTCATCAATACAACCTGCCCAATCTGCATCTGTGTAGGCAATAATTGATAGACACTTTCCTTTTGGATACCATAATCCAAACTCTTATGTTCCTTTGAGATATCTTAAAATCCTCTTCACTGCTAATACATGTGATTCCTTTGGTGTTGCTTGAAATTGTGCCACCTGTCCAATTTCATGCATTACATTTGGTCTGGATATTGTCACATATAGTAGGCTACCAATCATTAACCTGTATTTCCTCTGATCTGTAGAATTTGAATCATCATCTTTGCTCAACTTGCAACTAGTTTGCATGGGAGTGATAACTAGTTTGAAATCTTCCATTCCGAACCTCTTTAGAATTTCTCTGATATACTTGGTTTGAGAAATAAAAATTCCTTGGTTTCTTTGACGTATCTGAAGTCCCAGAAAGAAGGATAGTTCTTCAAGTAATGACATTTCAAATTCATTCTTCATATCCTTTGCAAATTTTTGGCTTAACCTGCCATCATCACTACCAAAAATANTTGTTGTCTGCACTTCCTTTTCTAAACCCCGCCTACTGTAAATATTTATCCAGTCTAGAGTATCATGCTTTAGGAGCATGTTTTAGACCATACAAGGCCTTCTCTAATTTACACACATAATCTGTGTTTTTTGACAACTAAAATCCTTCTGGTTGTTCAATGTAGACTTCTTTTTCAAGTTCCCCATTCAAAAAAGATGATTTTACGTCCCTCTCATACACTTTAATATTATTGGAGCATGCATAAGCTAAAAGCAATTAGATTTCTTCCATTCTGGCAACTGGGGAAAATGTCTCTTCAAATTTGATTCCTTCAACATGTGCATATCCTTTACATAATAATCTATATGTGTTCCTTGTAACCTATCCATCTTCATTCAATTTATTCATGTATACCCACTTTGTGCCGATCACATTCTTATCCTTTGGTCTTGGAACCAATTCCCAAGTGTCATTTTTCTCTATTTGATCCAATTCTTCATCCATGGCCTTATTCCAAAATTCATCCTTGTTGGCCTCTTCAAAGCAGGTTGGTTCAATCGTAGATGTGAGTGCTAGGTTTGTTTGTTCTAGTGAACACATTCTTCTTCTAGTATCAACTCCTGCATCTTTGTTTCCAATAATCTGATCCGAAGGATGATTCTTTTGTACTCGTCTGCTAGGTGTCTTTGGAGGAACTTGCTGAAATTGCTCTTCTGCTTCTGTCGGATCCTATTCATCTTCCCCTTTTTTTTCATCTTATGTTTCTTCTTCGTAAAGCTATTCCATTGATTCATTTTCTTCTTCCTTCAATTCTTGTCTACCTGTTTCATCAATTGTTAAGTTGATTATTTCCAAAACTTTGTTCAATCTCAGGTTGTAACACTTGTATCCTTTCCTTGTACTTGAGTAACCAACAAGCACTCTTTTTTCCACATGAGAGTCAAAATTTCTCATTTTGCCATATTCTCTTTTGATGTAGAATTTGCTTCCAAAAACTCTGAAGTGCTTCACATTTGTTGGTCTTCGTTTCCATAGCTCGTAGGGAGTTTTTTCAGTGTTGTTTCTGAGCATTACTATGTTTTGAATGTGAATTGTTGTATGCACTTCCTATGTCCAAAAAATATCTGTCAATTTTGAATCAATTAGCATTGTTCGAGCCCTTTCTTGTATTGTCTTGTTCTTTCTTTCAACAACTCCATTCTGCTGAAGTGTCCTAGCAACAGAGAATTGTTTTTTTATTCCATGACTGCTGCAGTAGTCCATAAATTCCTTTGAAGTGAAATCTCCTCCATTATCAGATCTCAAGCATTTTGTTATTGAATCCATTTCATTTTCAACCATTCCATTGTAGATTTTGAAGTTTTCAAAAGCTTCTGACTTATTCTTGAGAAAGCAAACTGCAGTCATTCTTGTATAATCATCAACTAATAACATAAAGTATTTCTCACCTTTTAAACCCTTTGTTGTAGCTGGTCCAACTAGATCAGTATGCACAATTTCCAGTGGTCTTGTCGTTGAATATTCCTTTGATTTGACCCTGGTCTTTGTTTGCTTTCCTTGTTGACAATGCTTGCATAAAGTGTTGGTTGGTTTCATGATCTGGGGCATTTCTCTGACTGTTTCTCTTTTGATGACTTTGACAAGGTTATCAAAATGTATGTAACCCATTCTTCTGTGCCATACCCAACTTTCATCTTCCTTTCCTAGACAACACTTTTCATTTCCAATTTCACTTAACACATATATGTTGCTTGAAGTTCAAGCAGTGGTAGCAATCAATTTTCCTAAACCTTCTTTTCTTATCTCACACTTTTGTGAATAAAAAGTAACTTTATGACCTTGGTCACACATTTGACTCACACTTAGAATATTATGTTTCATATCTTCTACTAGTAGAACATTGTCTGCCTTTGCATTCTTGTTCCCAATTTTGACTATGCTTTTTCCAATGATTTTAGTTGAATCATCATTTCCGAAGGAGACTGATCCATCTCTTTCCTTTCTTAATGTAAGAAACCTGTCTCTATCACATGTCATGTGTTTTGAACAACCACTGTCAACATACCAACCACGTTTCTTCTGCTTATCTTGTAGAGCGACTGTGCATTCTTCATTGTTGTACTGATTCTGCTTTCTTATTCATGTCCTTTTCGGAGGTTCACGTATGTGATTGTTGTTCTTCTATTGTGGTTCTCTAGGAGGGATTGTCATTCTGAAATCTTTGGCCATGTGTCCAAAGTTCTTACACTTGTAGCATTCCACTTCAGTGCTCAATGATTCAAACCCGTTGTAACTTCTTCTCTGTGTTTCACTAGGCCTTCTTGGATAACCCTTTTGTGTATGAATTTCAAAGTTGTTTGTGTTCCTATTGTTAGGTTTGCAATTTATAGCTTTATGTCCAAAATTATTACATGCATAACATAAACCAAAATATATAGTTTGATACTTGGGAGTTGAAGATCTTCTGAAAGGAGGTGCTCTTATGAATCCTTCTTCTTCCTG
>JASDQU010248397.1:0-16344 GCA_032191745.1 Picea mariana
TTAGACTGAGATGTTGGGATATGCAGATTGAGTAATGTTCCATTGAAGCAACTAGCTATTTGATGATTTCTTCAAAATATCATGTTTGGTGGATAGAGACTAATCATTATTGATGTGTTATTCTCTAGTTAACCAATTAACTAGAACTATATTGCATTATTGACTAGTTGACTCCGACACTAGGATTATGTTGTGTTGTTTATCTAGCTAACCCATAGGCTCGGACAGTTTGAAAAATTGTTTCAAAATTTTATTGTTTGGTTTGATATTATTTGTGTATTCCCTATTTTATAAACAAGGTGGATAGATCCTTTCAATGATTTCAGTTCAAACTCTACTTTCATAATCATTAATTTACCTTGGATTGATGAGTATGATGGATACTTACATGATATTATTTGAGTTTGGAAGTGTTTCTTACTATACCTAGATGACTTATTTTTCTTTGGTGATCATTAATTTTCACTCATATCATATTAAGGGGGAGAAATATGTAATTTATTATAGAGGTGGCAAGGTGGTAGAACCAATGGTTCTGTTTAATCTCATCTTGTTGGAGTACATGGATTTGAGTATTAGAGGGAGTCAAATGATCAATTGAATATGCTCATTTTGATAATTTCCATATCCATTTTTTATGGGAAGTTACGAAGATGTGGTCTGGTAAATGATGATTTGGTCATTTACTCAAACATACATACATATATATGATTGGTTTATCATTAAATATTTCATGGAGATTTACTGCTTGCAATTAAGTACTAATGATGTCTATTTACACTATCAATGGTATTGGAATCTCTAATGTTTACTTTAAATGTTTATTGCATGTTCCACCGATATGGATTTGATTTTCCCTTCTAAGCCATGGTCAATAGCTCTAAATTATTTCTTAGTATGAAAAACATCCTATAGGTGCTCATAACCTACTTAAAGATCAAATATCCTTTTTAAAGGGCTTATGTGGTGCTTTGAGACCATGTTTAGGCCATGGTTCCTTCAAATATTTATAAATGAATTGAGGCATTTTTTCCCTCTCCTTACCATGGAAAATACCCAAAGACCCATCCTTGGTGCATAATACCTCCTAGTGGAATGCATAATTGGAGGGAAAATATCCCTTTTAAAATGCCTCTATAGTTGTTGAAGGACTCATTCATGGGTCATATGACTTAAGAGATTAATTTAGGTCACAATACCCTTTTTTTTCTCGCTCTACCATGGACAAGGTCTCTATACCCATCCATTATGTCTAAAAATTTATAATGATTCCCATATATCTCATTCAGAGGCCACATACTATGCACCATAGAAGACTAATTTTGAT
Organism: Picea mariana; assembly: GCA_032191745.1. Lineage (NCBI taxonomy): Eukaryota > Viridiplantae > Streptophyta > Pinopsida > Pinales > Pinaceae > Picea > Picea mariana. The sequence continues at coordinate 1,328 of JASDQU010248397.1, forward strand.
CATAAAATTCTCATGTTTTACTTCATTTTTACTTCTTCGACCATGATCTATGATCTAGGCCTTCAAACCTTCGACAAGTACAAAAAATATCATAATGATGCACATATCCAACCAAGAGGCCAATGATGTAGGTATATATGGTGGTTAGAGGCCTAGTTCAGGGAATAGGGCCATAGGGGCTTCATTTTTTTACAAAGGCCCAAAATCCATCTCTTGTGTGTAAAAGCTCCTAATGATATCCATATCCCACTCAAGTACAAAGGTACTTTCCAGAGGTTTTTGTTGTTTTTTGAGAATTATTTCATGTCCCATAAGACTTATAGTATTGATTTAGGAATGAAGGACCTTATATTTATCCCAATAATTTTAAAGGCCCTCAAACCCACCCCTACTAAACAAAAATCCTAATGGCACCCCTATCCCACTTGTATACAAAATATGTCTTTTAGTGGCTCTGTGCTACAATTAAAGGCCTTGATCATGGACCGTTAGTTCAAGAATATTTGTTTAGAATCTAATTTCATGAATTCTCCTCCAACAATGGCTAAGGGCTTGAAACCTCTTGATGAAGCATCAAACTTGGTAATTGCACTCATATCTCACTAAAATTATGATGGTTCCCTATAGACGACATATTATGTGGTTTATGGCATCGTTTATGGCCATTTATCCTCAAAGTATTTATTAAGTACGCAAGGAGCTTATTTTTCTCCCTTAACCATGACAAATGCCTTAAACGACACCCTTCACTAGCACACAAGACTTCATAATGGTATCCATATTGCACTTGGAGACCAAAGATTACTTATGACCTATGTTTTAGTTTTAGGACAATTTCATGGCTAATGAGCCTTAGAGGTCCATTTATGGTGTCAGGCCCTTGTTTTCCTTATTTAACTATGGTCAAGACCCTAAACCCATCCATACTATAGGTAAACCATCAATCATGCATATACCTAACTTGTATGTCAAAGAGCCACTTTCAAAGGTCTATATCATATTTTGTGCCCTTTCATTGCCCAAAATCTCAACAGTCTTAATTTAGGGCCTAATTCCCTTAAATTCTTCCCCAACCATGGTCCCAAATTCATCCCTAGTGCACAACACCTCATGTTGGTACCCTTAACTTCTTCCCCAACCATGCTCCCATATTCATCCATAGTGCACAAAACCTCATGTTGGTACCTTTATCTAATTCTAAAGATATTGATCTCCTATACAAGGCATGTTTTGTGGTTTGATGCATTTCTCATGGCCCTTGGTCTCTAGAAGCTTCATCTAGGACTTGTAGGCATTATTTCCCTCCACCAACCATTGGTAAGGTTTTGTAATGCATCCCTACTATCCAAGGCGTTATAGGAGAAACCTTACTCCACTTGGAGGCCAAATATCCCCGTTAGAGGGTCGATGTGGTGGTTGAAGCCTTGTTCATGGCCCCGAGCCCTAGAAGCTTCATTTAGAGCCTAATTACCTTGTTCTCCTCCTTTTATAGTGGCCCATCAGCCCTAGAAGCCTCATTTAGAGCCTAATTACCTTGTTTTCCTCTTACAATGACCAAGTCACCAAAACCCATCCCTCCATGTGAAAATCCTCCTAAGAGAACTCATATTACCATTTTAGGTTAAATATCCCCATTAGAGGGACTATGTAGTGGTTTGAGGTATCGATCATGGCCTAAACATTCATTCTATAATATTTTGAAAATAAACAATTAATTGTGCATAAATATAAAAACATCATGAGGTAAACATGGAGAGTTCTTTAATACCTTTCCAACATTATTAGCATGTGCATATTCTTGTGCATGTTTATGTATCAAACTTTGTGGTAGCATGTGTGGTAGTTTGAAAGAAATCATGGCTATTGTAAAAGGAACTGCGCATTCTTGTTTATGAATTCCCCATTTCCATTTTTTCAATCATCTACTTTGTGAAAACATCCAATAATATTTTTTTAATACTTAAATGATATTAAACAAAACAACATTTAATTAAATATTTAAACCTTTATAATCATGTTCCTATTTATTTATAATATTAATTAAATAATAAATTTTATTTCTATAATTTAAACATTTTATTTCAATGCAAATCTTTGTATACTTTGAAATTTTTTTCCTATATGTATCTTATAAAAAATAATAGTGATTTTTATATTTATCTTTTTTATACATCATCATGAAAATTTTGGTATTTATTTTTTTCTTTATAATTTAATGATTTGTCATATATAATCTATAATTTGAATGGTTGAAAGTAAAGTTTATATAAATTATAAAATTTGAATATTTTGAAATTAAGGTTTATATAATTTATAAAATTTAAATATTTTGATTAATTATATTTTATTAAAATTTATATTTAAAAAAAAATGATAATTAAATTTATATTTAATTTTTTTTGATAAATTTCATATTACATTGAAAATAAAAGTTTAAAAAGTTTAAAATAAAATTAAAAAATATTAAATAAAATTGTAATTTTTAAATAAAATTATATATATTTTTAAACTAAAAAATTGGTTTTCGCACATTTAAAGAAAATAAAAAAAATATTCATCATAATATTTTGTAAATATGAAAGTCACATAAATATTTTTTGTTATGGTGGACATATATACAATATTAAATCATGAAACATATAAAAAAAAAGAAATATTTTATATCTTTAAATTATGAAGGCATAGTAAAGTTATACTAGTAAAATCATATTAAAGACCATATTAATTATTCTTGTAATAAATAGATAAAATTAGGGTTGGGTTAGGGTTTCATATTAAGGTTAAGGTCATTAGAATTTCATTTTAGAATTTCATATATACCTATTCTATTTGATATGCTTATATCAACCACCTTTATAATTTGATTGTGCTAATATTAATAGTTAACTAATATTCCTTGTATATTAATTAACCATAACAACTCTAATTCTAATAATCCTAACTCTAACCCTAATAACATATCCCTAATCCTAAATGATTATTTTATCCTATCTTCACTTTCAATTATGTTTTCATACTTTTAAGTTTCTATTATTATCATATTTTTATTTTTTCATCCTCTTATTATGTTTTCACCATGTCAGAGTTTCATCTAACAAGTCGTATAGATAATAGTTGGAACAACTGAAACCCACCTAAATACTTACAAAGTAGAGTATGGATGGCCATGCTAGTAGTAACCTACAGTTTCTCAAACTCTTTGCAACTATAGCAGAATATAATTATTGACTTGATTATTCTCAGGTACACTTTTCAAACCCATACAAAGAATAATAAACATTTACCCCAATATGAGAGTTGCATAACATGAGATTCATGGGCAAATATGATCCTTGTTATCTATATGATTAATCTCTAAGCTAATGTAACAATGATAGATTTTAATTAATTTTTGTTAATTAAGAAAATATGGTAATTATTAGCTAAAGGTAAATTAGGTACACATTTATAAATGTAAGTAAGATATGAGTATTAAATCTCATTCATTGATTTGGGAGGACTAAGAAAAATATATTAACTTTTTCAGTTACTATGGATAATATATTAAGGAAAAAAGAAGTATATACTTATGTCACAAATTAACTAGGACAAAAATAATCATCATAACATTTTAACATTTTATAAGTATGAAAGTCACAAAAATATTTTTTGTTATGGTGGACATATATACAATAATACAATATTAAATCATGAAACATATAAGAAGAATGAAATATTTTGCAGCTTTAAATTGTTGGAGGAAGTCTCCAAACCCCGCCCTTCGACCGGGGGCCATAGATAAAATAAATAGATAAAATTAGGGCCGGGTTAAGGTTTCATATTAAGTTTAAGTTCATTAGGCTTTCATTTTAGAATTTCATATATGCCTATTTATTATAAAAGTAATTGATATAATCTATTTGATATGCTTATATCAACCACCTTTATAATTTGATTGTGCTAATATTAATAGTTAACTAATATTATTTGTATATTAATTAACCCTAACAACTCTAACTCTAGTAATCCTAACTCTAACCCCTTAATGATTATTTTATCCTATCTTCACTTTCAATTATGTTTTCATATTTTTAGATTTCTATTATTATTATATTTTTATTTTTTCATCTTCTTATTATGTTTTCACCATGTCAAAAGTTCATCTAACAAGTCATATAAATAATAGTTGAAACAACTGAAACCCACCTAAATACTTACAAATTAGAGTGTGATGGCCATTCTAGTAGTAACCTACGGTGGCTAAAACTCTTTGTAACTATAGCAGAATATAATTATTGACATGAGTGCTTGATTATTCTCAAATGTCATGCCGACACTTTTCAAACCCATACAAAGAAAAATAAACATTTACCTCAACATGAGAGTCGCATAGCATGAGATTCATAGTCAATATGATACTTGTTATCTATATGATTAATCTCTAAGCTAATGTAACAATGATATATTTTAATTAATTTTTGTTAATTAAGAAAATATGGTAATTATTAGTTAAAGGTAAATTAGGTACACATTTATAAATGTAAGTAAGATATGAATATTAAATCTCATTCATTGATTTGGGAGGAATAAGAAAAATATATTAACTTTTTCAATTACTATTCATAAGATTAAGATTTGTAATTAAAAGATTATTGGTCATTAATTGTGTCCATTATTTATAAATGCAAGTAAGATATGAATATTAAATCTTATTCATTGATTTGGGAACGACTAAAAATATGCCAACAACTTCAATTGCTACATTGCTTTGGGAGAACGATTAAAAATAGACCAACAACTTCAATTGCTATCCATAAAGTTCAAATTTATAATTAAAAAATCATTAATTTTTACATTTCCAATAATTTAACCTATCATTATAATAAATAAATAGATTTAAAAAAATATGATTATAAAAACAAATTTGGTGCCTGCGCAATATGAAGTACACCACCCATAAACAAATACGTCAGCAGGCTCCTACATTGTTTTCCTGATAACCGTTAAAAGACCATGTTTAATTTTTGGCAAACTCATTTATTTATTATTCAAAGGTGTCTGCTTTGTTTCCATATATGCCAACGAATTTCTCCTGACCGTCTCTCACAGTCGAGTATCTCTCTCATATGTATCTTGGAATTCATTTTAGTGTTGAAAATTTCATATGTATCTTGGAATTCATTTTAGTGTTGAAAATTTCATATGTGTCTTGGGAGGATTCATTTCATATGTATCTTGGAATTATAAGTATCTTGGAATAAATTTCATATGTATCTTGGGATTCATTTTAGTGTTGAAAATTGTGCCACGGTGTTTAATATTTTATTTCAATGCTTTTAATATTTATGGCCATTGGCCATTGGTGCTCTATAAACATCTCTGGAGAATATATGAGGTGACATTTTTGGTGCTCTATACTTTGACTAGAATCTTTCCTATGTTTACATCATGGGTATCTTGGACTAATTTTCGTTCGTATCCTAGATTCATTTTAGTATTAAGAAATGTCCCAGATGCTTTTGTTTCGTATGGTTTAAATTCAACCATACCTTGTAAAATATGACTTTACACTTTATTCCAAACACTTTGTTTTTTTTGTGTATCTATTTTATTAAATAGTGGCAACTAATTTTTTTTATAAAGTATTATTGACACTTTATTCCACCCTTTTTTTAATTGTATATCTTTTATTTTATTTATAGTGTCAACTTTTTTTTATATGGTATATCGATTTTTTTTTATATAGTACAAAAGCTTCTCCGTAGCAGTCATGAGATGTTACCGTTTCCATTATATATATATATATATATATATATATATATATATATATATGTATGGTATTTATGAGGTATGATAATTTTATTTTTAATAATTATTTTAATATTGTATTTTAAAATTATTCTATWAATATTATTTTAAAACTATTTTGATTAATTTTTTATATAATATTATATAATAGTTAATCATACAATAAAGAAATTTAAAATATAAAAAAAATAAAAAAATAATTAATTTTATATATAATTTTGGAAAACTATACTCTGAAAAAAATTCTCAGATATATAAATGATTTATGATGATGATGATTAAAGTCCACTAAGACGGAATTGGTCTATTGGACCTTAAGAGGGTAAGTGATTACTTGTGATTCTCACAAGCATTAAGAGAAGCTTTCGAAGATCAACATACTTTTGTTGAATTAAGAGGTTACAAAGGTTGGTAGTGTGAAAAATATTTTGAAAACGAGATCTAATATGGGTATAGGACGAGAAAGTGCTTTTCATACTCAACCTTCTTAGTGTCACAAAGGTGACACACTCTTTCATCCCATGGTGTTTTAGGAATTGACCAATGCCAAGTTTCACTATGGAGCTCCTAAGAATTTGTTCTTATCTTAGCAATGCTTATTTTTTTCTTTACACTTGGGAAAACAAATAGATAATTTTGATCTTCTAGATTAGGGTTGATAACATCTTTATAATACCTTAATTTTATTTTTTCCTCTAACTCTTTATCACACCACATTTTCTCAAATTTTGATTTGACGATTTTTTTAATAGTATTTTTATTTTGCAAAATGGTGTCTTCCATGATTGCCCAATAGTTTAGCCAAGACCGAGCATCTCTATGCCATCCTTGCTTGAGTTGATGATTGTTACGACTCGATTTTGAAGAAGTTTTAGGAAGCCTCTTGTCTTCCATGTTGTTTAAGTTGTTCTTATACATTATGTAATGAACCTCAAAATCTGTCAAATAAAAATAAAATGTTCATGCATTCATTCTTAAATGGGTTCGTAATTGAAAGAAGGTAGCCCTTTATATTTCTTGTTTAAACTTTGAAAGTTTGCTAGAGTCATGGTTGTCGTCAACTCACATTACTACCCAACTTAAAAATACAAAAATGTGCATACTCTGCATTCAAATAATCACTTATAGTCCTACAGTTATATTCACTTTCATATTTATACAAATATATATATCCATATAATAGGCTTAGAACTACAACAATTTTGGGGCTTATGGCCCTAAACCCTATGCGTAAATTTGACTCACAAAAACCTGATCAAAAGAACTTATGTAACCAGGATAAAGGTAAAGGGTTGGATTATACACCTCAGCAAAGTATTTTACCAAAATACTATCAAACCCCCTTTAAAATCATTCAGATGGGAATGGTGGTTAGGTAAGGCCTCCTGGGTAAATTCTTTGTAACGATTTTCTATACCCATTTGCCTGTGCTAGCAACTCTTTTGGCTCCACCTGTCCTATGTAAAAACTTCAACTGAACATTGTATTAACTGAGTTCATAATGGTTTAGGGTTAAAGGCGTCCATGACTCACATAGGTACTTTCTTTAATCTATAGCCCATTAAATGTGAAAGGAAGGAATTGGTCAGACGAGAGTTAAACCCTCGCCAGGCCATTAATGGGGCAAGGTGTATGTGGATGTTGAGGCCATCACCTGACTCGTTGTCCACTATGGTTGCACCAAGTCTACTTCATCATATGGACTTTCGTACCAGCAACATTCATTCTATGAGGAAGGGTTCTTTAGGTTATAGTGGTTTTACTTCTGTCATGGGGAAGTTCTTCGAAACCTAGATCTGCGACTTCGTTTCTTGGTGAAGGGAAAGACAAATGTGAGGTCTTCCTCTAATGGAGGCGACATCCTTACCCAACCACCTGGTAAGTTTCACACTATCACTACATCTTTGGTCGTGGATTAGTGCCCAAGTTCTCTTTTTATTTTTATCACCGAGGGGTAAACCTATGCGTTGTAACGTTTATACTAGTTGTTAGTAGTTACTCCCTCATTGCCAAATTTCAAGGAAAGACTTTGGAATTCCTCTCTACTGATAAGTAGCTTCACTATCGTATTCTTATCTATTCCAAATTTTTGAAAAAGGCTTGATACCTCATTCTTTTACTTTCTTGGTGCTTCCAAGGGTTTTCGTAAGTAGTTTCCTTTAGGGTTTGTCATTCCCGCTCTGCTTCACTGTTCTGTACCATAATTTGATACCGAGTCTCTGTGAAACTTCTCCTGGTTTCCATCCCAAAAGTTAATTTGCTAAAGTGAGAGTCATACTGTAAATGCAATGTATTCTTTTCCATGTTAAAGAAGTTTTCATTTCGTAGGCTCTGATAACATTACTTGTTCTGGTTGGTTATTCTCCGTGTGGTGTTTGACTAATGTTTTCCCAACCTAGCTCTATTTATCGTCCTTTAGGAGTTCTTTCGATTGTACACCATCCTCACTAATATCCCGTAACTTCAAAAGAGAAGACCGAATATACATTTTCATATTTTCTTCCATAGCTCTCAAATTAGCGATACCCCTCAGGTTCGAAAGTCTTATATCATGCAACTGATAAAAAGTTACGGACTCTGTATTGACTTTCCACGACCTTTCATTATGGAGAGGGTGTATGTATTACTCCATGTTAAATTAAAAAAATGGTTCCTGTGGTTAAAATTAGGCATTCTCATATTAACTGTGTATCGACTTTATTTCCTTATGAAGGTCCTGTCTAGAATAATCTCTATGTATCGTCTGTTCCTCTGTATAACTACATTATACTCATCCACTATTTAATGTTTTCTCGAATTGGTGTCGGGACTACTGTACATTTACGAAAATCATATTTGTTGTAAAACCCTTCCCTTTGAACTAGAAATTTTGACTAATGATGGGGCCCCGTTTAATGTGAGGGTACCCATCAGATTGATCGAGCTCGCTCCTCCCCTTTTGGTTCGTTAATGGTTCACGACTAGGATTTGGAGCACACCTATGGAAAATCAAAGATAAGTAAAGGTTTTGTTAGTTGATAACTTCATTGTCTTACATGGATTATCAAACTTCAAGTTTGGTTTGTTCTCTGTCTGTTACTAAAAAAAATTTAAATGCCTTGTTCTTTTATAGGTTTATGTGGATGTTGCGCTGGATTAAATCAGGCACTGCTCAGAAAGATATTTTGGTTCCCAGTAAGAGAATTTCTTGAAGGATTTGGAGGAATCCTGGTGATGTTGGTTATCACTCCGACATTCTTTATTTAAGACTATTTGATCTAAATCTTTAGATGTATAGATCTTTGTATTTTTGGTTACATAAATGTTTACTTCTCTTCCTATTATTCGATAGTTGCGATTTACTTTACTAGTCTCTATACCATGGACTTGTTGAGATATTCGAGTTAGATAGTCATAATGCGATTTATAGGGAAATGCAGAACTGTACACTGATCTGTTTCAAACATTTAATAACGAAATCGTTATTCATAATTTTTTGGTGTTAAGCATTGAAATTATCTCATTTGGAGTAGATTATACATTAATTTGTGCACACATACCCCTATATATATATATATATATATTTGTAGGTGTAACTATATATCTATAATTATCTTAATTTACATGAGTAAATCCTTTCCACATTGTTGATAGTCGCATTGTCGGCTTATGGTTCTGCGCAGAGATAAATGATTATAATATTCCTAAATTCATTTCTAGATTTCTTTAAATGTTTACACAGATTCAGATCTCACTACAGAAGTTGAATACTTAAAGGCGTATGACCTCATGATGATCTTATGACATGTAGAAAGTTTCCAGTATTTGAAATTTCAGGATTTTCATGATTAATTTATTTCTTCAAGTAGAATAGATCTGTTCTTGGCACGACTAGCACACAGTAGTTTTGTAACACCGTTTACTATTCAGATATGGCTCTATTCCCACTACAAATAGAACACATTGCTTTATAAATTCATATATTAATATATTGGTTCTGTTACTACAACAAAGAACCTACATAAATCCATATAAATACATTTTGTAGTATACTAGGTCGTTCCTACAACAGATAGTATACTATGATCATATAGCTACAGTCTTTAATCAAACCAAATTATTTCTACCACAATTAATCTGCAACAACTCTGTAATTCCATCTAACACATATGATAGTAAGATAATCATCTAGGATAGTAAACGTATACAATCATTTTAATGGCACAATCATGAAAGGAGGAGAGTAGACAAACATATCTGAATTAGTTCATGGGAAAACATAGGGAACAACCGCTTTCCTCCCAACTATAGAACCAGGCAATTGAATCACTTTCTCAAATTCACCCCCTATCCTGACCATGAATCCATGAGGGAAAACTTGGAATCTCCTCTTGAACAATGTCTTTCCCCACGTAGTCTCCTCCTTGCCTTACACTTAACAATTTAGTGGTCATAATAGCAAGTGCTTAGTCTTTCTCTTTCTAGCATACTAGGTAGTGTCATGCCTCCTCACATATATATCAAACAATCCTTTTTTCCTAGGTCTTTTCCCCTCCCTTGGGAATTTTTGCAGCTTTCTAAATCCCTGATTTTCAAGGGTTGCCAATGGCCAAATCCCTGATTTTCCACTTGTAACAATCAACCTAGAGGTAGTTCCAACATGTTCCCCACTCATGGAGTCATGGTCAGCTGAATTTAACATGGTTGTTCCATTTGTTCTCCTGCAGTAGTAAAAAAAAATATTATGTTTGCATACAAGTGTCATAGTCAAATAGTTACTTGGGTCAAATCAGGTCTCTACCCAACATTCATAATAATTAATTACAATTTATCAAATTCAAAATTTAGAATTTCCATAAATGGAAAAAAAATTCCAAATTCGAATTTACGAAAAATAGAATAATTTTCTAACAATTTTCGACTTTCAAAAATAATTTATTTTTGGGGATGTCACATCCTTTCCCCCTTCAATAAAACACTGTCCTCAGTGTTCGTCCCTTTCCTGGAACAGGATTGGATGAGATTTCCGTAAATCTCCCTCCAACTCCCAAGTGGCCTCCTCAAGGCTAAAGTGCTTCCATTGCACCTTTACCTGAGTGATGACTCTGTTCCGAAGTGTTATTTCTCTCCGGTCTAGAATGCACAGGGGTTCTGTGTGGAAATCACCTTCTGGTTGCACCTACACCAAGTTCCAATTGGTCGTGTGAGTAGGATCATGAACATAATTTTTCAACAAAGAATCATGAAATATGTTATGAATTTTTAGATTACCTGGAAGTGCAAGTTGGTATGCTACGGGTCCAATTTGAGCTAGTATCTCGAAGGGCCCACAAAACCTGGGTGCCAACTTGGCATAGTTCTCGAGTTTTAGTGAAATCTTTCAGGCTTTAAATTTTAAGTACACATGATCCCCCACTTGAAAATCCAAGTGTATTCTTTTCTGGTCCGCATAACTTTTCTGTCTGTCTTGTGCCTCTTTCAAGTTCTGTTGTAATTTTCTTACCGTACTTTCCATTTCCTGGAGCATCTCTGGTCCAACCATAAGTCTATCAACTGGGTTTTCCCAACTAATTGGAGTTGTACACTTTCTGCCATACAATACCTCGAAGGGGCTTAACATAGCCGAAGTCTGGTACCCATTGTTATATCTAAATTCTACTAGGTGTAGGTAGTCTTCCCACTTGCTTGGTTTTGTTCTTACATACATGCGGAGCATATCCTCCATGATTTGGTTCATTCTCTTAGTTTGTCCATCTATTTGTGGGTGATAACTCATACTGAAATTCAAATTAATATTTAGCCCTGCAAATAATTATTTCGAAAAAGCAGATGTAAATTTTATGTCTCTATCCAAAATCACCGTTTTAGGAATACCATGCAGTCTAAAAATTTCTTTCATAAATATTTCAACGATATTTATAGCTTTAAAAGTAGACTTTATAGGAATAAAGTGTGCATACTTATTGAGTTTATTGATTACAACCATAATAGAGACATTTTGTTTCTGAGTTTTAGGCAAACCTGTAATAAAGTCTAGTGATATGGTCTCTCATTTCCATTCTGGTACTGGTAATGGCTGTAGTAGGCCGGCTAGATGTTGGTGTTCGACCTTAACCTGCTGACAATCTTGGCACCTAGCCAAGTATTCTGTTGTTTCGCCCTTCATATTAGGACAGCAAAATAGTTTTCTAAGTGATGTTATCATTTTCTAGTATCCTGGATGGCCAGAATACAGTTTCTTATGCACTTCATCCATGATTGTTATATTTAACTCTGCTGAATCTGGTATGCAAAGTCTGTTTTTAAATCATAATAGTCCATTTTTGTCGATACTCAGATCTGGTTTATCTGAATTTGTGGTACTGGTTTGTAATTATGCCATTATCTTAGTGTAATTTTCGTTGTTAATACCTATAGACCTTATTCTTTGTTCCAGATCACTTTCTTCCCTGCTGATATTTATCTCAAATAACCCATGGAATTTCTACTTAAAGCATCTGCTACCTTGTTTTCCTTACCTTTGATATGTCTTACCTCAAAATTGAATTTTCTCAAGAAGGCTAGCCACCTTGCTTGTCTTGCATTAAGATCTGGCTGACTAAACATATATTTCACACCGCTATTAGCTGTCAATAATAGAAATTTTCTTCCCATTATGTAGTGTCACCACATTTTTAAGGCGTGTATTACTGATGCCAATTCTAAGTCATGAGTGACGTAGTTTCGCTCATGTTCTTTTAGTTTCCAGGACTCATAACAAATAACGTGTCCTTCTTGAGTTAGGACACCACCTAGTCCTTCTTTACTCGCATCAACACAGAGGGTAAATCCTTTATCTGGGTCTGCTACCCTCAAGATGGGTGCGGTTGTCAATAATTCTGTCAACTTGTTAAAACTGTCTTGACACTTCTGTGACCAGTTAAACTTGGTTCCTTTATTTTGTAATGACATGATAGGGTAGTCTATTTGGAAAACCCCTTTACAAATCTGCGATAATATCCGGTGATTCCCATGAATAAATGGATGTCTGCTACATCCTTAGGTACTAGCAATTCCATGATGGATTTTATTTTCTCAGGGTCGACTGCAATGCCTTCTGTAGAAATTACATGTCCTAGGTATTGTATTTCCTTTTGATAAAAAACACACTTATCAAATTTGGTGTACAGTTTGTGTTTCTTCAAAGTAGAACTATGCTTAAGTGTTCTTTGTGTTCTTCTTCTGTTTTAGAATAGACCAGAATGTCGTCGATAAATACCAATACGAACTTGTCCAAGTACTGATTGAAAATGTTGTTTATTAGACACATAAATGTGGCTGGTGCGTTAGTGAGTCCGAAATGCATGAATACGAATTCGTAGTGTCCATATCTTGTTCGAAATGTTGTTTTTCTTATGTCCTCATCTTTTATTCTAACTTGATGATAACCGGATTGTAAATCCAACTTTGAAAAGATCTTGACCCCACCTACTTGATCGAAGAGATCATTTATCCTAAGTAAGGGGTATTTTTTCTTAATAGCCATTTTAATCAATTGTCTATAATCGATACATAGTCTTAGAGTACCGTCTTTCTTTTTCACAAAGAGGACTAGTGCTCCCCATGGAGAAACACTCGGCCTGATATACTCTTTATCCAATAATTCCTATAGTTGAATTTTTAATTCTGTCAATTCTGGTAAAGTCATTCGGTAGGGTGCTTTAAAGATATGGGTAGCACCAGGTAGAATGTCTATAGTGAAGTCTATTTCCCTTCTAGGAGGTAATTCAGGTATTTCATCAACAAATACGTCTCTGAATTCATGTAGGACAACAAATTCTTCCAAGTTGGGCTTATCTTCTTTTTCTAACAGATTCGTTATTTGGATGGTGTAAACTTGGCAACCCTTTCTCATGCATTTCTTGAATTGCATTGCTGAGATTTGCCTAAGGGTGAAATCATGAAGATGGGTTACACTTGTGCTTGTTTTATGAGAAAAAAAATTGTATTTTCACAAGTTATTCAACTTCCGACATACAAAAGTATTTTTTTTATTTAGAATTTCACTTTACAGTAAAATCAAAACTTGTGAAGAAATGTGTTGGCTTTCCAATGACTATTTTTCAATTTTTTTTTATCATGATTTGATGTGTCAATTGACAATTGTTTAACTATATGTTCCTTAAACATGAAATGAATGATAATGAGTTACTTATTTCTACAACAATGTATCTATTATTAAACTTATGTTTTTAAGAAACAAAATATACTGCAACAATCTACAAAGAATATATTTTATTATGACTATTATTTTGAAATTAATAGATGAATATTATAATTTCTAGAATTTTTTGAAGTTGACTAAGCTGAAAACGTTGCAGATTTTAAACACATATTTTTCTACACATTGTATCTATCTTAATTTTTACTTAAAACTAAAATCTAAATATACCCTTTTGAAAAGAACAGTTTAAGGATTAGGAATATATTTTTTTTTGAATTTTTCACTGTATATTTTTAGACATACCGATATTTCATTTCACCGAATCATAATGTCTGCTGGAAATATTATGTAGTGAATTTTTTTTTAAATTAAATAAAATTAGGTAAAAATAAAGAAAATGAAAACAAATTATAAGAATTGAAAGTAGATTCAATTTTGGAAATGTTGGTGTCATTTTCGAAACCAAATTCTCAATGTTTGCAGGATTCCGCAACCTCTGAAGTTTAGTTATGTTTGGGGCAATTCTCTGGTTTTAGTTTTCAGTTCCAATTTCATTTTTTCAGTCGAAAAAACAATGTTTCGGCCGAAAGACTAAAATCTAACGGAATCTGTCAAAACTGAATGGTTTCTAAGTCTTTCGGCCGAAAAACTAATTCTTTTGGCCGAAAAAAACTTCTTTCGGCCGAAAGACTGTCGAATGTATTATGTCCGTCGAAAAAAATGAAATGACACGTCGTATGGTTTTCTTTCCTGCTAAATTGTATACATAGGATTTTGGATGAACACATTTAACACAATCCATCAAATGAACAAAGAGATATAAGCTCGAGGATAGGGATTTCAAGGCATTTCTATTACTGATTACAGTTGTATTCTTGTCTTTCTTTATTTCTTGCCTCTGTTCCATAGGCTTAATCGGAGGATCGATATCGATACATGGTGGTTTTTTAGAACACTTAAACAAAGTTTTGAATCATCTTTTTGGTTTTTGTTGAATAAGGTAAATGATGTTTGTTCTAGTTTTTATTGGAATAACAATTTATATGTT
>JASDQU010248403.1:0-16382 GCA_032191745.1 Picea mariana
GGATCGACTAAAGCAAGTTAAGCACCATGATGAGAAGAGATTTTTTTTGAAACAGTTCAAGAAACATTTCCATGAGTAGTTCTTGTCAGAGAAAGATTATGACAAGAATATGCAAGAGTTCTTTTAACTCAAATTTGGGAACATGACCATGGATGAATATGAGAGAAAGTTCTTGAAACTTTTGAGGTATGTGAGCTTCATCAAGGATGAGAAGGTTAAAATTTAGAGTTTCCTGTGTAGAATAACATCCTTCTACAAGGATAAAATTTAGTTTGATGAGCCCAGGAATTTAGAAGAAGCCATAAGAAATATTAAGTATTTGTATAAGAAGAATGGAGGAAGGCCAACTTTCAAAAAGGCCTATGATGATAAGAGGAAAGGAAATATGGACCAAAGGAAGAAAGGATTCAAGACACCTTTCATCAGGAATAGTTCTCGATTCTAATCTCCTTGAGATGGCTTCCCTTGTTGATAAGAGGAAAGGAAATATGGACCAAAGGAAGAAAGGATTCAAGACACCTTTCATCAGAAATAGTTCTCGAACACATCAACAAGGGAAGCCATCTCAAGGAGATTAGAAAATGATATATTCCTTGGGAAAGAGGCCAAGATATCATCCCATAAAGTGTTGGGGATGTGAAGAAGATCACATGTATAAATATTTTCCTCATCAGGTAGATAAAAATAAGACTATGCATAACATCAAGCAAGAGGAGAGAATAGAGGATGTGGGCAGAAGCATGCCAAGGACCTATCCAACCTTGGACAATAGACAAGCATACTATCAATCCCACCTGATCGAAGTGGAAGGTATGATTGCTAATCATTCCATCACCATTTTTATTGATTATGGAGCTAGTCATAGCTATAAAGATCCAAATCTAGTTGAAAGATTTAAATTGAAGAAATGTAAACATGAAAAGTATTGGTTAGTTCAACTAACTATTGGAAYGAAGAGAAGAATTAATAAGCTTGTTAAAGAATTCCCTATAAACATGAATGGAATCAACACTAAGACARATTTGAACATCATGTCRCTTGTCTTATYACTGCYTGATTGGTATGGATTGGATAGAAAAGCATCATGCTATCCTAGATTGTTATAACAAAGTGTTCACGTGTCTTGATGAGGAAGATAATTCAAGGACAATGCAAGGTATTCCAGGGCCTATATCTTTCCGAGAGATTTCAACATTGCATCTAAAAAGAAATTTTAGAAAAGGGTGCTAGATATATGCAACCCATATGGAAGATATAATCAAGGATAAGGATCTAAGTCTTGAATATTATCCAGTCTTGAAATAATATGAAGATGTGTTTGGGGAGTTTCCAAGTTTTCCACCAAAAAGGGATATAGATTTCTCTATTGACCTAACGTCGGGAGCTTCCCCGGTGTCCAAAGCTCCCTACAGAACGAGCATGCCAAAGCTAAAAGAGTTGCAAATGCAACTAGAAGAGTTGTTAAATAAAGGGTACATACGCCCAAGTGTTTCTTCTTGGGGTGCTTTAGTTCATTTTGTCAAGAAAAAAGATGGAACATTGAGGTTATGTATTGACTTCATACAACTGAAAAATGTTAAATTCAAGAATAAATATCCTTTGCCAAGGATTGATCATCTTTTTAATCAACTGAAGGGAGCAAAGATATTCTCCAAAATTGACTTGAGGTCAAGATATCATCAAGTGAGAATCAAAGAAGAAGAGACTAGAAAAAAAACCTTTCAGACAAGTTATGAACACTATGAATTTCTAGTGGTTCCTTTTGGGATGATAAATTCACCCGCTACATGTATGTGTCTAATTAATGGGGTGTTCATATATTTCTAGGACAAGTTTGTCATTGTATTATTGGATGGTATTCTTATCCATTCCAAGATAGAGGAGGAGCATGAGAAACATTTGAGGATGGTGCTACATGTGTTGAGAGAGCGCCAGTTGTGTGCCAAGTTAAGTAGATGCACTTTTTATCAAAAGGAGATCCATTATTTGGGTCACATTGTTTCATAACATGGCATAACAAAGTGGATCGAAATATGATTGAAACAATCAAGAGTTGGCTAGTGCCAACAAACATTTCAGAGGTTAGATCATTTATGGGTCTAGCTAATTATTACAGGAGATTCATTGTGGGATTATCCAAGATTGCACACCCAATAACATCTTTTCAAAAGAAAGGAGTAAATTTTGAATGGAGTCCTATGTGTGAAGAAAGTTTCTAGTGCTTAAAGGATTTGCTAACCAGTGCACCTATTTTAAAAGTTGTAGATACAGATGAGGATTTTGTTGTGTGCAAAAATGCCTGCAAAGAAGGGCTTGATGAATTCCTTACATAAAATAGACATGTAATTTGTTATGCATCCATAAAATTGAAGGAAAATGAAACAAATTGTGCCACACATGACTTAGAGCTAACAACCATAGTAAATTCTTTAAATATGTGGAGACATTAAATTATGGGTAGAAATTTTGAGCCGAGGACAAGCCACAATGGTTTGAAATATTTGTTTGACCAACCAAAACTAAATGTTAGACAAAATAAATGGTTGGAGTTTCTTTGTGAATATGATTTTGATATCAAGTACATAATGGGAAAAGAGAACATGGTGGATGATGCACTCAATAGAAGGGTGCATAAAATGCATGCTATAGCCATTAGTATGTACAAGACATATCTAAAAAATAGAATTCTAGAGGTTGTAATAACAGACCAAGATTATGTGCAAGTCAAAGAAAGCTTACAGAAGAATAATGTACAGTAGAAATACAAGGATTATAAACTAGAATATGATGAAATCCTCTTATTCCAAAACCGAGTTTATGTTTACAATTCTCAGGAATTGAGAATTTTTGTTTTAAAGGAGATGCACAATGTGCCATACATTGGACAACGAGGATATTAGAAAACTATTAGAGCGGTAAGGGGCCAATATTTTTGGCCTGGTATGAAGAGGGATGTCACTGATTATTTGGCCAGATGCATGGAATGTCAGAAGGTAAAGGCCAAGCACAAACATACAACAGTATTGTTGCATCCATTTCCATGGAAATAGGAAGTTGTTACTATCGATTTGTAGATTCTAACCTTGTACAATATTTACTGCAAACAAATTTTGAGTAAAAGAACAAAAAAGATACAATGGAAAATACAAACATTACACAAAGATTTTTCCCCTAGAAACCCAAATTGGGAAAACCAACATATTCTATATTCATTCATAGTGATACATTGTTTACAATACAATATACATATAGGATCTAGCAACATCCAAAACCCTAACCCAATGACCTGGATTAGTCCGCAACCCTAATTCCTTAACCAAAAATAGAAAACCATCGACAAAAAACCATGTGCTGAAAAACCACCTAAATATGTGACACATTTCCCAAGGTAGGTGACATGTTTCCCAAGGCAGAATTTTTTTTACGGGGGTGCTTCCCCTGAACCCCTGCACAAGGGGCTTCATCCCCCTGCACCACTCCCTCTAACCCCAGAGGATGGTATCATAATCTGTGGATGAATGTAACAGGAACAATTCCATCCCTTAGAATAATAGAGCCATTCTTTTTA
The DNA here is from genome assembly GCA_032191745.1 of Picea mariana. Classification (NCBI taxonomy): domain Eukaryota; kingdom Viridiplantae; phylum Streptophyta; class Pinopsida; order Pinales; family Pinaceae; genus Picea; species Picea mariana. Next base: position 3,569 of record JASDQU010248403.1, read on the forward strand.
TTCGAGAAACAACCACTTCTCTAGAGTGTCTAAAGAGTGGGTACCTAGGAGAGAGAAAGGGAAGAATGATATTTGGATAATCAGGATTTTTTTGCGACATGCATGCTTGGCTTATTCCTATACTTCCAAAACCATGGCCACTACATAAACTGCCTCTACCCTGGGGAACCCCTATGCTTTATTCATTTCCCTTGCCTTTGACAATGTCTTTGTATTTTGAAGTATGCAACATTTTTTTTGAAGAGAACGTCCTTCACGTGGGAGAAGCCCAATCTAGGGTATCTTTGAGCCATCAGAATGCCATGAAGCCACCATAGTTATGCACAAAGATGTATGCAAATACTAACTTCCATTTATTGTCGTGTCAACCCCATGCAACCCATTTGAAAAGGATGTTTATTTGAAGTAGTTGAAGTAGTTAAGTGAAGGAGCTCTGCGACCATGGCTAGGGTTTACCCTAGTCACAGGATGAAATAGTATATGATTCATCCTACCCATTGAAATATCCCTAATCTCGCTGATCAAGATATTTGCTACTGATCTATTGTTCTGTCTTTCGGATCTAATACATTGGGGGGTTTCTGGATGTGTTTCAGTTGTATGTTTGAGATATTGATGGTTATTGCATGTGTATGTGGGTTATTGCATGTGCATGTTGGTTATTTCATGTGCATGTTTCATATTTATGGTTTAAACAACATATAAAGGATGCATGCAGAAGTAAAGAACATCAACTGCCCAACATCATGTATTATACGGTTCAAGCATGGAAATACAATAGCGTACTGGAAATATAGAATATAAACATCAGCTAGATCTCATGGATCATCACTAGAATACAATCAAATATCATAAAAATACCTCTGATCAGAATATAATAGTAGATTTGATGCATGCACGGATAGATCGAAAAAATATACGATTCCGGAGAAGTACGGTAACTGCTACCTGCTGGAAAACTCATCCAGAAGGATAGACCATCAAAATGTGTTGGAAACTACTCCAATATAAGAACCCTAGCCTCTAGATTGAAATGGATGAGTGTCGGATCTCGGATCTGGTCTCTGAGGTACTGGATCTAGACCCCTGGGGGGTTTGCACACCTCTTGGGACACTGGATGTGCCCCAAAGGATTCCACCAATGGAATCTGATGCTATATGGCTCAAAATGATTGTCTTAGCAAATGCATAACTGGGTCAGAAGGATTCACCTTGATCTGCTCTAATACTCTGCATGCAACCCCAAATGTCTGTCCAGAAGAGCTATGCCCTAAATGGCTGGATGAGGTGATATGTAATATTCCACTGTCAGAATCCGATGATAGATTTATTAATAGAAGTTCCCTAGCTAGATCTCAAATGGGTTGGAAGGAAACTACAATCTGGACACGGATCTCATGCAGCTCTCCAAACCCTCAAACTGACTTGTGCCCTCACTGACTAAGCTACACACTATGCAATGGATACCCTTGACAAGTACAGTAAAATACCTAGATGGTATCTTTGATGGGATATGGTGTGTCTCTCAACACCAAAACCAATCAATGGTGGTGGTTTCCTCCAGAAATCCACAAAATAGTAAGGTCGGCTCTCTTCCTACTCTGGGAACTCTCAACATCAAATCATAACAATGCATAATGAGGAATTAGGTCAAATTCCTCCCTTTATGCCTTTCCCAATCTAATTCACCATTGACCTCCTAGGCACTTTTCCTCCTAAGGTGAATAATTAATTAATTAATTCCCCCTTTAGCACCTTTTCATTCTAATTCTTCGTTGACTTAGGCTTAAGTGATTTTTCCTAAATATTTTGGCTTAATTCATCGTTTAATATTTTGGCTTAATTCATCGTTTAATTTTCTCAGATACCCCTCCACCCATCTTTTGACGATCTTTGTATGCCCATATTTTTGTGGGTGGTAGATGCTACTTGTGGCTAGCTCTATGCCTTTCAACCTGAGAAGCTCCTGCCAAAATGCACTGATGAAGCGCCCATCTCTATCACTGACTATCTACCTGGGTAACCCGTGCAACCAGAATACCTCCCTGAAAAACAACTCTACTACCTGTATGGCCTTGTAGTATGTGGGTATGGAAAAGAAATGTGAAAAATTGGGTAGTCTGTCGACCACCACAAATATACAGTCCTTTCCCTACACTCTAGGAAGGCCTGTAATGAAATCCATGGAAATGCTCTCCCATTTCTACTCTAGAATGGGTAGAGACTGTAGTAGTCATGCTTGGTGTGTCTGCTTGGACTTGTTCTTCTGACAAGTCATGCACTCTCGTATGTATTTCATCACATCATCCTTGAGACCCTTCCAAGAGATTCTCTTCCTAATCAGCCTATATGTCTTGAAGTACCCCTAATGCCCTATTGTAGGCGAATCATGACATACCTTCAGAATTTTCCCTTTTAGGGTGGATTTTGGAACCAAGTAAATCCGGTCCTTGTAGAAAATGACATCATCAAGAACCTGATATCTATCATCAATCACATGTCCTTCCATCACCTCACAAGAAAATTTGTTTTTGGAGTATTCCACCAACAAATGAGCTTTCCAATCTGTACAAATGTCCATCATCGAACATCCTACGGGCCTCCTGGACAAGGCATCTGCCACGATATTTATTTTTCCCTTGACATACTCAATGTCAAAGTCAAAGGTTTGGATCTTAGAGACCCACTTTTGCTGCCTCTCCCTGAGGTCTTTCTGATCAAGGAAATACTTGAGACTGTTATGATCAGTCTTTACTACAAATCTGTTGCCAACCAGATACTGCCTGAATTTGGTTAAGGCATGCATGATCGCTAGCATATCCTTGTCATAAATAGGATAGAGTCTCTCCTACTCATTGATATTTTTGCTCTCAAAGACAATGGGGTTCCCCCCCTGCATCAAAACTACTCCAATCCCCACCCTTGATGCGTCGCACTCTAAGACAAACGATCGTGAGAAGTCTGGAAGGGCTAGAATAGGGCATGTGCTCATAACCTACTTCATTTTGTTGAATGTCTGTTGTGACTCCTCTGTCCAATGGAAAACACCCTTCTTGGTCAAGTCTGTGAGTGGTGCTCCCAACTGTGAAAAACCCTTGACGAACCGCCTATAGCGACTGCATAACCCAAAGCATCCTTTTAGCTCCATGAGGTTCTTGGGCGTCAGCCACTCCAAAATGGCCCTAATCTTTTCCTGATGAACCTGTACTCCCTGCTCACTGATGATATGCCCCAAGTACAGTAGTTCTCTCATGCCAAATTCACATTTGGATTCCATGGCATATAGTGATTGTGTCTGCATAATATCCAAGACCTCCCTCAAATGTGTTAGATGCTCATCCCATGTCTTATTGTATATCAATATATCATCGGAGAAAACCAGAAGGTACTTCCTCAATTGTCCCCTGAAGATGTGGTTCATGCAATACTGGAAGGTGGTTGGTGCATTGGTCAATCCAAACGACATGACCAAGAACTCAAAGTGTCTGAAATGGCATCGGAATGTGTTCTTCTTGATATCTTTCTCCCTGATGTTGATCTGATGGTATCATGACCGTAGATCAATATTCGTAATGAAGACTGCCCCATGTAACTCATCCATCAACTCATCTATGCATGGAATAGGGTACCGATTCTTGATCGTTTTCTTCTTGAGCGCTCTATAATCGATGCACATTCGTAATGTGTCATCCTTCTTCAGTACCAGAACGACTGAAGATGAAAAAGGGCTCATGTTGGGCCTGATATGCCCCATAGCAAGCAATTATTTTATTGCTTTCTCAATCTCGTCCTTAAATTTATTGGGGTGTTTATAGGGTGTTGTAATCACCAGTGTGGTCCCTGCCTCTAACTCAATCATGTGCTCAAAACCCCTGTCTGGCAGTCTCCCTAGTGGTATCGGTCCAAATACTGGCTCATACTGATCCAGAAGCTCTCTAATCTATGGATGGTACTACTCCCTACCCTCTGAGTCCTTTCACGTGGTGATCAAACACTCTGTTGCGTAAGCCACATCACCATGATGAAAGATCCACTCCATCCTCTTTGTTGAAACTGCTCGAGGTGCCCTTGTAGACATGCCCCACAACACAACTCTCGATCCACTAGCATATCTGAAGCTCATGGTCAATGTATGATAGTTGAACCCAATCTCCCCCAATGAATACAACCACTGTACCCCAAGCATGGCATCAGTATCTGACAGATCAACTACATAGAATGTGTCTGTTATGGTGTAGTTGCCTAGTTTTATCTCTAGGTCAGGGATCATGTCCAAGCAAGTCATCGTGTATCCATCTTCCAATGCTACATGGAATCCCTCAAACTCCTCTGTGCGTAACCCCCTCCTGGATACTAAGGACACATCTATGAAATTGTGGGTGGCCCCACCATCAACTAACATTGTCATGTGTTTCCCATGTATAAGGCCCTTGAGCCTGAGAGTGTTGTACCTGGGTACTCCTGAAAGGGTGGCTATGGTTCCCCCTTTCACCTCTCTATGAGGTTTTGCCTCCTCCTTGGGCTGTTCCCTTGCCGATACCTGAGGTTTCTTTGGCTGTTTCTTTGGCTCATTAATGGTCTCAGCCTCTGAATCACTATCTGTCGGTGCCTCAATATCCTCATCCTCCTCCTCACTTCCTGATTCCACTTCAATGTAGTGGATCTATCCCTTTCCCATGCATCTATACCCTGGGAACCACGAGTCTCTACATGAGAAGCAAAGCTTCTTCCTCATCAATTCTTGTCTGGTATCATCATCTAACTTGGGCTTTCCCTTCCATTCCCTCTGTGGATTCTTCTGATCCCTGTCTCTCTGTGGTACAAAGGGTTTGGTAAATGGTTTAATTTTTTGCATGGAGTCCGCCAAGTCTCTAGTGCAACTAATGGCATCCTGCAAGGTATGAGGCCGGTAGGCCTTCACCCATCCTATCAAGGGTTATGTGAGCCCTTTTGTGAATAGAATGACCAATCGAGGCTCGAAAATGTCTGTCACTTCCACTGCTACCCTCTGAAACTCTGAGATGAATGCCTCTATTGTGCTAGTTTGTCTCAACTGGGCTAGATCTATGAAATGGATCTCTGGATCCCTCTTGTCAAATCTGTCCATGAGTCTCTTTGTGAACTCTCAGTAGGAGGTGATATGATTGTGGCCCAATGTCACCAATCCATGATACCACCACTCATGTGCTTCACCCTCTAAGTGTAAGGTGGCGAAACTAATGGCTTTTGTCTCTATCATCTGGTTGAGCTTGTAGTAGGTGTCAAGCTTCTGTACCCAAGATCTAGAGGTGCATTTGGACGATCCGTCAAAAGAAGGTATAGTGAGTTTACCAACTTTCTGGATGAATTCAATGTCATGTCCCTGCTGCTGGTATGGTTGTGGCCCTCCGCTCCGTGGCTCTCTGGGGCGGTTCATGAGTCTGAGTTCAAAATACTCGACTAGGGTCATATCTTGATGGAAGTCATGACCCAATGCTACATACTCTCTCTGATACTCTACAATGTCCTCTGCATGAGTGGGCGGTCTTTGTGCTTTCGGTGTCTGTGCTGCTACCTGGGGTTCCCTCTGGAAAGTGGGAAACAACGGGCATGGAATCCTACTCACAGGGGTGTATGTGCGAGTGGGCGACTGGGGTCTACTTCCTTCTCCTGAGTTCCCCTGTGCTACATGTGGGGCTTGTGTGCCCTAGATATCTTCCATAGCCAATCTATCAGCTACCTGAGCCAAGGACTGTGACATGGTCTGCTGACTAGCTAACATATCACTGATAACCTGCATGAAGGTTGCATCTGGATCCATGGGGGCCTTACCACTTCCCTCTGGTCACTCATATCTGTCACCTAGCTTTCTCTTTGCTTCTCCCTTAGCCTTGCGCTCTGCTATTCTCTCTGTTTCTCTGTGTGCTTCTTCCTCTTCCTCTGAAATGGGAGGGAAGGGAGGAAAGTTAGGCCTATCCCTTCTTTCCCTGCGCCTGTTGTAAGTGACATATTCGTCACCTACATGCTCACGACCATCTGGTTCTTCTACTGTATTCATTGTCTTTAGTCATAGGCTGGCAAGACTAAAGCTTTGATACCATTGAAATATCACTGATCCCGCTGATCAAGATATTTGCAATTGATCTATTATTTTGTCTTGTAGATTTGATACACTAGGGAGTTTCTGGATGTGTTTCAGTTGTATGTTTGAGATCTTGATGGTTATTGCATGTGCATGTGGGTTATTGCATGTGCATGTTGGTTATTTCATGTGCATTTTGCATATTTATGGTTTAAACAACATATAAAGGATGGATGCAGAAGTAAAGTACATCAAATACCCAACATCATGTATTATACGGTTCAAGCATGGAAATACAATAGCCTATTGGAAATATAGAATATAAACGTCAGCTAGATCTCATGGATCATCACTGGAATACAATCAAATAGCATAAAAATACCCATGATCAGAAGATAATAGCAGATTTGATGCATGCACGGATAGATCAACAAAATATGTGATTCTGGAGAAGTATGGTAACCGCTACCAGCTGGAAAACTTGTCTGGAAGGATACACCATCAGAATGCACTGGAAACTACTCCAATAGAAGCGCCTTGGCCTCTAGACTGAAATGGATGAGTGCCAGATCTTGTATCTGGTCTCTGAGGCATTGGATCTGGACCCCTGGGGGGTTTGTGCACCTTCTGAGGCACTGGATGTGCCCCAAAGGATTCTAACAACAAAATCTGATGCTATATGGCTCAAAACAATCGTCTCGCCAAATGCGGAACTGGGTCGAAAGGATTTTCCTAGATCTTCTCTAATACTTTGCATGCAACCCCAAATGTATGTCCGGAAGAGCTCTGCCCTAAATGGTTGGATGAGGAAATATGTAATATTCCAGCATTAGAATCCGATGATAGATGGCTCAATAGAAGCACCCTGGCTGGATCTCAAATGGGTTGGAAGGAAACTGCAATTTGGACACGGATCTTGTGAAACTCTCCAAACCCTCAAATTGACTTGTGCACTCTGCAATGGATACCCCTGAAAAGTATGGTGAAATACCTGGATGCTATCTCTGATGGGCTAAGGTGTGTCTCTCAACACCAAAACCGATCAATGGTGGTGGTTTCCTCTAGAAATCCACAAAATAGTAAGGTTGGCTCTCTTCTTCCTTTGGGAACTCTCAACATCAAATCATAACAATGCATGATGAGGAATTAGGTCAAATTCCTCCCTTTATACATTTTCCAATATAATTCACCATTTACCTCACTTAAGCTAGGTGTTTTTCCTCCTAAGGTGAATAATTAATTAATTAAGTCCCCCTTTAGCACCTTTTCATTCTAATTCTTCGTTGACTTAGGCTTAGGTGTTTTTCCTAAGTATTTTGGTTTAATTCATCATTTAGCCATCAATTCCTCCTTATTTCTCCATCTTATTCTGTGTTGGTGCCTGACTATAGTCTACAAGAACACATAGACTACTAATCCACTCCCTGTTGGCCTACTCTTGGGGACGGGACATCACACCTGTCTTCCTCTGGTGCGGCCTTGGGCTTGACACAAATGTCCTATGATATGTCGGTTGTGATATCTTAGTTGCGAGAGTCTGTGGTATTCTCTTGGTGTTTAGCCATGTTGCCTAAGACAAATGTCCTATGTTATCTCGGTTGGGAGAGTCTGTGGTATTCTCCCCGTGTTTGGCTGCGTTGTCCTCGACTCTAGTTTCCCTTTCAGGTTCACTTTTGGTTGCTGATGTGGTGGTCCCTTGGAGATCCTTTTACTTTTTTGCATTGTCCCTTGGATATCCTTTTACTTGTTTGTAGTGGTCTGGATGTGATGGGTTTTCTTGGAGATTCAAGTCGTTCCCTCTGATCCTTCGGTGGCTGGGCTTGGTTGTTTTGCTAGAAAAGGCAACTTGTTTTTGTGCCTTTTATCTTCCACATTTCAGAAGAGGTTTTGGGCCAGATTTTTGAGGTCCTCCCTCAGGGCGTGTTGTGTTGGGAAACATTTTGAGTTCATTTTCGGGATGTGTAATGTTGGGTAACACTTTCAGGTCCTTACTGGGGCATGTAGCTGTCTGGTTTTTTCCATTCTTTCTTTTGAGGTTATGGTGTGGTTGATGAGGGGTACAAAGTTATATATGCCTCTTTCAGGTGGTTTCTTTTTTGAACCCTGCATGCTTCTGTCTGTTTGGTTTTATTTGGACTTTGGTACCTCCAAGTCGTTGGGCTGGCTTTACCTTCGAGTTGTATCAGACAAGAAAAAAATTATATATCAATATAATGAGTAATTTTCTATTGGAAAAAAAACCCATGCAACCCGAAGTAAAATCGTGGCATCATCAACGACTCTGATCTCAATTTAAAACATGGACATTATCACTAATAAAAATATATTAGCTTGTCAGCCAAAACACAACCAGTCCGAACACCAGAAAATAGTGGAATTCAGAGCCCTACTTATCTATCAGTTAACATTGAATTTATTTGAATGATCTGGATAAGATTTATTCTGGCATCCAAACTTTACCAAAGTGTCAAATATATTAGTAATTGGGTAAATAAACGTCAAAGATTTTGGTTTCTCTGGATCAATATTAAAGACACTCGTTGGAATAATCACAAACGCAAGTCAGTGTCTTCAAATCAATTTTCCAAACATGATGCACTAGCTATACTTCAAAATTATTTTATGTTTTGTATAACTACCAGCAAGTCGTTAATATTTTGGACGATCATATCTAGGAGTAAGGTATTATATGCAGATGGTGCATATTTTTATAAAATATAATACATAAAAAGTTATGTTTATAAAATGTTAAAAAACAAGCATATACTTTTTTTATTTGCATGGATTCCACATCTTGTCTCATATTTAATTGAGCATAATTTTATTTTTTTAAGTGTACCTAAACTATATTGAATTTTTACAAAAATCAATTATATATGTTATATAAAATATTTTATAAAATTTTATATATAAGTATTTATTATATTGTTTTGTAAATTTATTGTGTTAATATATAACTGGTTTATTTCTAGATTTTCTAAATTTTATTTTTAAGATTAATAAATGCATCACTTAATTAAAGAAACATGAAAGATAGATATACCCATCAATCAAATAAAATTTCAAAACAACGAAAAATATGTATTTAAATAAGGTGAAATTTGAAAAGATATATATATATATATATATTTTTTTAATATATTTAAATTTTTATGATATAGAAATTTTTATAAGAAATAAGGAGATATATCTTTAGTAAGAATAGGGAGGAGATATTGGACATAGCTTATTACACCATGAACAAGTTTTGTTTATCATATTTTTCAATCTTTACTTTATTATGAACAGGTTTGGTTCACTATCTTTATGGATACTCATCCTCAACTTCTTACATTATGAATCAATTTTTCAGGATATATTTTTTCATCTTCATTTTTATCTTAATCTCACCCTAGTATTTTCCTTATTTTCCTTCATCTCTATTCTTATCTTTATTTTTAACCTCGTCCTCATATCTTCCTCCATGTCTACATGTCTAATCTTATCTTTATCCTCATATCTTCTTCCATGTATACATGTCTAATCTTATCTTTAACATCATCCTCATAATATAACATCATATCTTCCTCCATGTCTACATGTCTAATCTTATCTTTAACCTCATCCTCATAATATAGCAGATCCTTTTACTTGTTTGCAATAGTCTGGATAGTATTCTGGATGTGATGGGTTTTCTTAGAGGTTCAAGTCGTTTCCTTTGATCCTCTGGTGGTTGGGCTTGGTTGTTTTGCAGGAAGACGCAACTTGTTTTTGTGCCTTTTATCTTCCACATTTTAGAAGAGGTTTTGGGAAAGATTTTTGAGGTCCTCGCTCAAGGCGTGCTGTGTTGGGTAACACTTTGAGGTCCTTTTCGAGATGTGCAGTGTTGGGTAACATTTTCAGGTCCTTACTAGGGCATGCAATTGTCTAGTTTTTTCCATTCTTTTTTTTAGGTTATGGTGTGGTTGATGAGGGGTATAGAGTTATATCTACCTCTTTCGGGTTTTTTTTTTTTTTCCATCCTTTATTTGGACTTTGGTACCTCCAATTCGTTATTCTGGCTTTACCTTCGAGTTGTATCAGACAAGAAAAAAATTATATATCAATATAATGAGTAATTTTCTGTTGGAAAAGAAACCCATGCAGCTCGAAGTAGACTCGTGGCATCAACAACTACTCTGATCTCAATTTAAAACATGGACATTATCACTAATAAAAAAAATATTAGCTTGTCAGCCAAAACACAGCCAGTCCAAATGCCAGAAAATAGTGGAATTCAGAGCCCTAACTGTCTATTAGTTAACATTGAATGATTTGAATGATCTGGATAAGATGTATTCTAGCATCCAAACTTACCAAAGCATCAAACATATTTGTAACTGGGTAAATAAATGTTAGATATTTTGGTTTCTTTGCATCAATACTAAAGACACCCATTGGAACAAGAGCCACTGTAGTGGCGATGTCCCCGCCGAAAAGGTCATGTGCATGGATATTGGTTCCAAAGATTGGAATGCTATTTGGATTGGTATGGTATTAATATACCATCTGGATTTGAGTATATTTTACTTTTGGTATGTCATAGTCGTATGATACTATTTGGATGCCATAGACTTATGATACCATTTGGATTTGAGTATATAGTAGCAGTCATATGTTGAGTAGATTGTAGCTTAAACCATTTGGGACACTTGTACCACATGTGAGTACATTCTGAAAAATGTGTGAGTACATTCTGAAAAATGTATTAAAGACAGAGAAAGATAATTGAGGAATCCAAGTAATAAAAAGACAGAGAAAGCTAGTTGAGAGCAGGGTTGGAATTTCAATTCATTTTTACACATCAAACAATTTTTTTTTGATGTTTTGAGTCTACATATTACCCTTCAAAAAACGTTATGTCTAAAAGTGTGTCCTTCAACAATAGAGTTTTGATAACAAGTTAACTCTTCAACACTGAAGATTATGTTAAATATTTTAGTTAGTGATCCCATTTTTTGCAAGGATGTACCTATTTCTAGAGATATAGGGAGTATGAGATGCCTCCTTTCTACTCTTGTAATTATAAGTTGCTTCCTACACTACTACACAACTTTCACACCAAAGAGTCCATCAACTATTTGAAATTAATGTTTACAGTCATTTCTAGTCTTCCTAAACCATCTAACAAAACATGATTATACATAATTTATTTCCATTCCATTTAATGGAACTAGAAAGGTGGATCATATGAAAAAACAAATAAAAAAGATCACATCAACAGACAAACAAAAAAGAGTGACGACTAAAGTCCACTCCCAAATTTAAAATCCTACTTGTCTTCCCTTGCCTCTGTTAGGGAGCTATATTCAAAGATGAATTAAAGAGCAAGGCCTCTCATATTAAAAATTAAAAAAAAGAAATAGAGAGACACTGGGGCAAGTTCAATTTGACAAACTTAAAATCTACAATGAAATAATTCTTAGTTGTTTTCAAGGTTCAAGGAAGAAAAGGCCTTTAAAATGAATAAAATTCTAGTGCTTTCATGCAGTCATGTGGATATGGAAAGATATGATTTTGAGAGTTTGATGGAAATATATTATTTTGAGCGTTGGTTTAACTTGAATAATTTTTAGGTGCCCTCAAAATTTAAGGAAGAAAAGGCCTCCAATGTTTAAGAGTAGACATAGGGATTTTATGCTACTAAGAATTTATAAGTTACATAAAAATATTATTTCTTTGAGTCTAGTTTCAACTGTATTCAAGGTTAAAGGAAGGAAAGGTCCCCTGCATAAAAATACACATCAACTGGTTGATGAAGTTTTAGTTGTATTCCAAGTTAAAAAAGAGTTTTATTTGAAGTTAAAAAAGAAAAGTCCTCTAAATACAAAAAAATAATTACATAAAAATACACATCAATGTTTTCAACAGTTGGTTAATAATATTTCTTCAATCTCATTTTTGAGAATTTTCAGTAATCGTTTGAGATTTTTCAGTAATAGTGATTGAGGAGGAAAATGTTTCTAAATGAATAATAATATTATTACGAGAGTTTTACATATTATTTATATCAATTCACAAGTAAATGAAATAACTGAATAAAATAGACTAAATAAATTAAGAGGTCATTATATTTACCAATTCAACTGCACTAGTGTGATAGCTCTTACTAGATCTTTAGATATTATTTATGTCAATGCCACATAATTTCAAAGACTATGAGAAAACTAGAATTCTACCTAATTCCAGGTCCAAGCTAAGAATGTACATACTTATTTTTCATCCTCTAGCTTGTCATCTCATCTCCCCAATTTCACTGCAAACCATTTAAACCCAACTTTAGAAAGATTGAGAAAGAAACAATGCCTCTGATGGATTGAGATAGATAGATATAAATAACAGTGACAAAATAAGAACTGAAGCCCCTCCTCTCATCTTTTGGGGTACTTTAATCTTTACCTATTGCAAACAAGACTTCAATCCAAATCATTTCTTTACCTATTGCAAACAAGACTTCAATCCAAATCATTGAGCAAGAACTGTGAAAGATAGAGAATAAATGAAAACGAACCTCTGGGATCAATGAGATCATAAAAGAATTATTAAGGCTCTATGCATACCCATTATCTAATAGGTCGCTTCGAATTCTGTAAGTATTTATTAGTAAAAAATATTTGAATATGTAACAAGGGTTGCATGACAACGCAGTCCCTGCCAAGTTAGTTGGGAAATACATGTTGAACAATGAAACTTAATATAACTAAATGCACAAGTAATGAATATTTTTTGTCAAAA
>JASDQU010248405.1:6884-23243 GCA_032191745.1 Picea mariana
GGCTGTCATCCCAAAAATGACAACTATCCATATACCAATCATCACAATCATCCTTAAAATCATACCAACCATATATTTCTTGATTATATGCATTCATGAGACCCTCCATAAGAAATCTCTCATGCATGTTATTCAATGAATCTTGAATACTATGAAAACTATCATTGAGACCATCTGTGATGATATTTGTGAGGCTGTCTGTGAGGCCTTGTGCTAACACATCCAATCTAGCATTCACTTGGGCTTTGAATGATTCAAGAATTTCTTTCAAGGTTTGAGACGAACTAGCCATATGAGCACCCTATGAACTCTTCAGTCCTGCATCCGTCATGAAAAAACTCAAAAAAATAGACCCAATAAGTTTCGGCAGAAAATCACGGCTTTTTCTGGAAAAACCCTAAAAAACTGTTGAACTTGAAATGCTCATAACTTCACATCCCGGACTCCGTTTCGGCTGATTTTTTTTTTGAAATTGGGTGAAATTGTGAGAATAACTCAGATATGTAATTTATTTGGGAAAATTCAGCCTCCAAATCCTACATAAATAAAAACAAATCGCATCGCCGTCTGCAGAAAAAACCCTGAAAAATTGTAGATTTTAAAACCTCAATATCTTGACCTTCCGGACTCCATTTCGGACGATTTTTTTTTTTAACTTGGGTATTTTTCTGAGAGAAAATCAGATCTACAACCCTTTTTGGCAAATTTTGCACAGAAGTATACTGAAAATTTCTGGAATGTCACGGCCCTCTTCTCCGAAAAAAAATATCTGCAAAAATAAAAAGTAGTTGCCCACAACTCCGGCCAAGGAAAGTGATCTGATACCACTTGTTAAGAACCTGAATAGATCTACCAATACAATAACCACAAATACTGAATACAAAATAGATCCACGAAGCAATATAGAAGAAACCACACTTTATTATTACCAAAACCCTTGAGGTAGAGCAACACCATACAATGGATCCTATTATGGAAGGGATCCTCTCCTGTTCACTTGCCTCTTCGAGGGGGCTTCCTCCTATTGATCTACTGCTCCAAACACACTAATTCTTTTCATGTCTCATTACATTGCTTGAGCCCCTTTATATAGTGCTACCATTACCTAAGATCATTCTAGAGGAGGAATCTTCTAGAAGTAGAACCTTCTAAGAAGTCCTCTTACATTTATTATATCTAACTACCATAGTGGGCCTTATTTAATAATATAGTGGACCTAGTCCACCTTACATTGAATGACCTTCACTATTATCACTATGGGCCCTCTGGGCCCCCCTACTACCTCTCTAGCTACCTTACACCGTGTCAAGCCATGATACTGCAAGGGGATTAATTTAACTAGTTATTATATTTAGAATGATCTAGGAAGATTACTCTCCTTCCTCCACTAGAAATAGTACAAGTTTCCCTCTTCCCACTGGGATCAGGAATTCCACAAATTTATCCAGTACCCTGCCAATTGGATTTCCTCTACACAAGGAGTCCCTTCTTTGCCATACAGTCCCTTACAAACCTCCCTTATTGAAGTTAGTTTCTTTCCTATAGGTACCAAGATGAAATCCTTTGTAGCTCCAGTATGGATCTAGGTTTTCTCTATTCCAAGTTGATCATCAATACTTTGGACAATATTTCCATTTTCTTCAAGAAAAACTTTCCAATCTCTTATATCATTCATATCTGCACCAGTGAACAACTCTGTTCACTACACCATCTATCTGTGAGTTTGCAAATCACTTGTTCTTCCTCAGGTTGTTCTCCTAGTGTTTGCTTCATGATCTTTCTCTAGATATCTCATGTGTCTCCCCATATTCTTTCCTCTGTGCATCATCCTGCTTCTTGCATGTGTGTCCCTCACAATTTTTCCACCTTTGGTCTCTTCTTCCACAATTCCCTTGGGATTCCTGTGGCTTCTGTCATACACAACCTCCAGTTAGGGATTTGAATTTTGAAGGGGAAATCTTGGGAATTCACTTTTGTCATATATATTTTTAGTTGACCCTTGCCTCTTCAAGAGATCAGGTTTGTTAGTAATATTATCTACCTCGACCAATAATTATGTTCCTTAATAACTCCTCATGTGGCTCCATGGAGCTTCAAGTACACTAGCAAGTGTGTATTAATGGCTTTCATATGTAGGTTGGAATGTTGGACGAGCTTCCAAATTTATTCATATAAACCTCTCCATTCCACCTCATTGATCCACCCCACCATCCCACCTTACCAATCCCACTTGTGATATCATGTCCAATACTCAAGTATTTTCTCTCTTAGTCAGTTGTCTGATGTTTTATATTAATAAAAACATGAATACATGCTTAATAATCACATTATATGAAGTGTTAGCATAATCACAGTCATGGGGTGAAACAGGGTGTTACATTCCCCTCCCGCTTAAAGAAATATTGTCCTAAGTGTTTAAGACAACAGACACACACACACAAACAAAAACACACACATAACTATACAGGAAACAAAAATGGGTATGCCAATCTCATGGAATCCTCTAGTTCTCAAGTAGCCTCATATGCTCCAAAGTACTTCCATTGTACCTTAACCTGCACAATTGCTCAGTTCTGGAGAATTATTTCTCTCTTGTCCGTAATGCATTGAGGTTATGGCTAGAATTATCCCTCTGGTTCCACCTATATCATATTCCAATCAATGAGATGATTAAAATCATGAATGTATTTCCTTAATAAATATACATGGAACACATTATGATCTTTAACACTAAGTGGTAATGCAAGTCTGTATGCTTTTGGTCCCACTCTTTCTAGGACTTCGAAGGTCTACAATAGCAAGGTGCTAACTTAGCACATGTTCCCATCCTTAAGGAAATTCTTTTAGGTTTTCTTCTTAGGTACACATGTGTTGGTTGTGGAGCCTGATTATCTTCTTGATTTAGAGGTCTTTGTTTTTAGCTGTGTTTATACCCCATGAAAACTTTACACCCTAGAAGAATGTACACTCATCCACGCGGGGGAGTGCACGGGGAGGTTACCCCCCCTGTGGGGTCCGGGGGAAAGTGGGCCCCCGAAGGAAAAACTTCCTTGTAAATGTATATTTTAACTTCATAGTAAATCTGGACCGTTCATTATAAGGTTCATTATAAGGTCACCTAGAAGGCAACCCTCTTTTATGAGGGAGTATTGCAGCTAGGTATCATTGTGAATATTGTATTATGAGTGAGGAGACTGTGAGAGAAAGAAGAGTAAGTTATAGGGAGTGTGTTGTAGGTTGTATCCCTTCATTTGTTGGATAATAATAAAGAAAGGACCTAACAATTTCTCTGGTGGACATAGCCCACACTAGGTGAACCATGTATATATTTGTCTCTATTGTATTGTGTATCTTCTATGTTTTATTTCCACATTTTTTTTATTGTATTTCTCCGTGATCCTATTTTTATAACAACATGATCTCCCACCTTGAACTCTTTATGAATTCTCTTACTTTCTGCATATCTCTTTTGTCTGTCTTGGGCCACTTTCAATTTATGCCTGATCTTTACCATGACATTTTCCATCTCCTTTAATAACTCTGGTCCAAGTGTGATCTTATCCACTGGATTTTCCCAACTAATTGGAACTTTTCACTTTCTGCCATACAAAACCTCAAACGGGCTCATCTTCAATGATTCCTCATAAGCATTGTTGTAGGAAAAATATACCATGGGTATATATTCTTCCCACCACTTGGGTTGATGTATAAAATGCATCCTTAGCATGTATTCTAGCACTGTGTTCACTCTTTTATCCTAACCATATGTTTGAGGATGGTAGGACATGCTAAACGCCAACTGTGTTCCCAAGCCTGGAAACACAATTTTCCAAAAACATGAAGTAAACTTAGCATCTCTATCTGAGATTATGGTCTTAGGAATACCATGCAGTCTAAAAGTTTCCTTCATAAAAATGTTGGCAACATCTATGGCCTTTAAGTTAGATTTAATAGGGATGAAATGAAATACCTCTCTAATATTATCTACCAAAACCATGATTGCATCATGTTCTTGACTATCCTTGGAAAACCAATAATAAAATCCATGGAAATCATTTCCCATTTCCACTTTGGAATTTGTAAAGGTTGAAACAATCATGCAATATGTTTGTGATCAACCTTCACCTATTGACACTCTAAAAAATTAGCAATGTATTCAAAAATATCCCGCTTCATTATTGGCTAATAATACAACTGCCTCACCGTTGTTACCATATTTTCATGACCATGGTGACCCACATAAGGTCTCCTATGGAATTCATCCATAGTCAAGAATTTCAAATATATTGAATTAGGCACATAAACCTATTTTTATACAACAATAACTCATTAGTTTTAAGTTGATATCCTTCATATTTCTTCTCTTTGGATTTTTGTTAAAATCATTTTATCACATGATTGAAGAACTCATCTTCTTGAAAGAGGGTTTTAATCCTTTTTTGGATGTCAAACTCTCCTACACTTGTTGTTGCTAAGTGTATAGTATTCACACTTTGACTGAGTGCATATCACACTCTGTTCTCCTTTCCTTTTGTGTGTTTAATCTCAAAATTAAATTCACTAATCAAGGCCATCCATTTTTCCTATCTAGCGTCCAATCGTGGCTGGTCAAACAATTATTTTAATCCAAAATGATCTGTCATCAAGAAAAACCTCCTTCCAAGCAAGTAATGTCTCCACATCTTCAATGCATGCACAATTGTTACAAGGTCTAGATCATGGGTGACATACTTTTTCTCATGCTCATTTAACATTATTGACTCGTAACATATCACTTTCCCTTCTTGCATAAGTACTCCATCAAGTCCTTCTTTGGAAGCATCAGTGCAAAACCAAGAAATATTTTTCAAGGTCTACAATATTTAAAATAGGGGCATTGGTCAAAAGATAATTCAGCTGTTGGAAGTTATCCTCAAAATCTGTTGACCATAAAAATTTCCTCCCCTTTCTTTGTAATGAGGTAATGGGATCACCAGTCTTGGAAAATACCATTATGAACCTTTATTAATACCTAGCTAATCCCATAATCCAGTTGGATATTGGTGGCCACCCACTTATTCCAACTGGCTCCTCTTATCCGTTTTTAGTTCAACACATTCTTCTGTACTTCTTTGTAATTATGGGTTCTACATTTCTAGGGTTGTTTGAAGCACCAAACATCTTCTAGGTGGATATTGGTGGCCTCTCACCTAATCCAACTGGATTATTTTGTATGTTTTCATGTCAACACATCTTGTTGTACTTCCAGGGATGTTTTGGAGGCCTAAACAAGATTTTTTTGTCTCCCCACAGTCAAATTGTAAATGGAGTCAAAGTTTGATGCTAGAATGTGTATTTCTCTTAAATACCTTTCCAACGGGATATCACACACCTAAAACAGAGGTCGTATGCAAAAGTTACAACCCCAGGAAGTTGAGGTACCAACTTACCCATAGGGGCCCACATGAATTTTGATGTTTCACCTCCTAGGGTTAGGTTTTTGGATGTCTAGGGTTTTGGCATTCATGAGTATATCAAAAAGGACTCTAGAGCATCATTTTAATTCATTTTACTCAGAAGGATGCCCATAGAAACCACATCTCTTCTCAGAGATAGCTACCACCATTCGAGCAATTGTTTTAGTTCTACAGTTTTACACTTTCTTCCTATTTCATTATTCAATAGAAGATATTGTTCACTGGATATCTGTGTTATTATTCATATCTCTGTGTTTATTGTATTCAGGCTATCAATTATTTTGTTCCGCTCATAAATCTGGATCAGTGGTATCAGAGCAGTCTGCTCTTCATTTATTTTTCTTCGTGCGTGACCTTGACAAGATCTGGGTACAAGAAGTTGGGACTCGAACCAGTCGAGCCATTGCAAGATCCGTCACATCAAGCTTGAAAACAAGCCATGGGGGAAAAAAACAAATATGATGGAGTAAGAGATCCTATTAAAATGTTTCTCAATGAATCCCTCGTGGAACAAAGGAATGAAATGATGGAAAACTTTGTGTAGATCCTTCGATGGCTACCCACAGGAGAAGCATCTTCATCAAGCGGCCATGCAGCCTCGTTCAAGGTACAGGTAAATTTTGATATTCCATTATCTGAAGGAATGATAGATGCATATTTGTAGATAAATGTTTGAATCTATTAGAAGGGTATTTTTCGATGCACAATTTCTCCAATAGGGAAATGATCACTTTTTCACTCCTCAAGGTCATTCCCCATGTTAAAGACTGGTGGGATACTTACTCTGAGCAAAGGGCCGTAGAGGAATATGCAATGTTTGTGGTGGCCCCTACATGGGATTCCTTCTAGGATGCCATTAAAGAACAATACTACCCTATTGGAATCTATGAGGACCAGTACACCAGATGGAAAACCCTATGTCAAGAAAGGGACGAGACAATACCATATTTCACCAATATTTTCCATACCCTGCACACCAAATTGGGTATCAAAGACTCTAAGCGTCATCTGGTCCTCAAATAGTACAATTGTTTGCATAGATACATTCAAACATAAATGGAGTTTTTTTACATCACCTCATTGGGCATGGCTTATAGATACGCTATCAAGATCGAGAAAAAATTTAAGTAGAAAAGGAGAGAGTTTGGATCTACAAACCCTTGACAGCTGAAGCAGAGAAAAGGCAGCCCAAACCCACATAGCAAGGTACCAAGTCGAGATGGTCACCCTTAGGACAACCAGTCCAAGTCGTAACACAAGAAGGGCAATCAGAAGATGAATAAGGACACGGGAAAATGGTGTGAGTACCATAAAATCCCTTGGAAGAACACCGAAGAATGTCACTCCAAGCAGTCACTCATGGCCGAATTGAAGGCTTCTTAGTTAGAGGCCGATTCTGATTCCGAATCAAATCCTGAAGGAGGGAATCAGATTATTGATGTTGAACCCAATGCCACTCTCACTACCACCAAAGTCCAACCAACAGAACCAGAAGAACCAGAGGAAGGGGAACACCTCATTCACTCGTAAATGTGGGTAAAGGGGGCTCCACTTCATTTCATTTTCGATAGCAGTATTCAGAAGAACCTAATTTTAGCAGAGGTCATCAAGCGGCTGGACCTACCAACGACACCGCACCCACAAACCTACACCATCGGTTGGCTTCGCCAAGGAAGAGATTCAGATCTTCATGTCAACCAAAAATTTCGTCTACCCTACGACATCAAGACTTTCAAAGATGAGGTAGTGTGTGATATTTCTCCCCTTTAAGTTTGTGATGTTCATTTAGGACAACCATATTTGTGGAAGCGTCATGTTGTATATGATTCTAGACCCCGTAGTGTTATTATTATTTTGGGTAGACAATTGTATAGGATACAAGAGCTAGTGTCGTGTACTACTATTTCCTTAATCTCTTCTAAGAAATGCAGTAAGGTCATCTCATAGACCGGGAAGTTCGTATTCTTTGTGATCCGTGCTCACAAAAAGCAGAAGGTTGTTGCCACATCTGTGGCCTTTACATAGAGCCTCTCTTTGTAGCAGAAGCAAGTGGTCAGAATCATGGAAGAATACAGAGACATCTTCTCCTCACCTATAGGTGTACCGACACACTACCAAGTCAAGCATCCAATTGGTCTGACCCCCAATGCAACTCTACCTAATGGACTGGTCTATCATCCCTCACTGATGGAAAATGATGAAATCGGGCATCAGATCTAAGAGATTCTTCAAAAGGGGCACATCAGACCCAACTCCTTCCCTTGTGGGAGCCCAATTGTACTGGTGCAGAAGAAGGACAGGACTTGGCGACTCTTGATTGATTACAGAGCCTTAAAAAAAATCACAGTCAGGAAATAATACCCCATTCTGAGGATTAATGACCTTATTGACCAACTCAAGGGGGAAACGTTCTTCAGAAAGATTGACCTAAATTCTAGCTACCACCAGGTTCCCATCAAACCAACTCGTGTATGGAAGACAACCTTCAAATCTAAAGAAGGTCTCTTTGAATGGCTAGTCATGCCCTTTGGCTTAACAAATGCACCAACCACTTTCATGAGGTTGATGGATGATGTATTGAGACCCTTCACCAACTCCTTTGTAGTGGTATATTTGGATGACATCCTCATCTTCAGCAGAACATGGAAGGAGAACATGTGTCATATTCAACAGGTTTTGAGCACTTTGTGGCAACACAAGCTATATGACAACTTGGAAAAAATCTCTTTTGGCATGAACAGGGTCTAATACTTGGGATACATTTTTGATGAGCATGGGGTACATGTTGATCCAGTTAAGATCCAAGTCACTTGTGATTGGCTAGCCCTGACCACACTGATCGAGCTTTGAATCTTCTTAGGACTAGCCAACTTCTACCGACGGTTCATGTTGGGATTCTCCCATATTGCATGGGCCCTCATTCAGGTGACCAAGGGAGATGGCAGGACCAATTTTATGTGGGGGAAACAAAAACAACGAGCATTCGATGATCTGAATCATCTCTTGTGCTCAACTCCAGTACTCTCCTTTCCCAATTTGCAGTGATCGTTCAAGATTGAGACTAATGCATCTAACTATGTTGTGGGCACAGTTCTCACTCAACACAGTCATATAGTGGCATACCATAGTGAAAGACTCTCAAATACTGTCCATAAATACCCCACCTATGAGAAGGAAATGTATTCCATTGTACAATCCTGTTTTCAATGGAAATATTACATTATGGGAAAGGAGATGATCATACACACTGATCACAAGCCTTTGGAGTTCATATAGACATAGGGGAAATTGTAGAACGAATGCCATCAGAAGTGGTCCACCTACCTGCAACAATTCCATCTCAAAATCAAGTATAAGACAAGTATCTCAAATCGTATCGATGACTGCCTCAGTCGAAATCCTGTGACTACACTAACCATGGTGCTCCATTCCTGTGGACATGAAGCATTTGAGTGGCCCCAACTTTATCAACAAGATCCACACTTCGCCACCACCTATCATCTCTTGGGTACATGCGTGACTTTCACCGATTTTTACATTCAGGATGAACTATTATGCCACCTGGTCCATCTCTGTGTTCCTACAAGCGAGTGTGCAAAGTTGATTTGGGAATCCCACTACAGTCGGATGGAAAAACAATTTGGCGTGGAGAAAACTGTGGTCGTTTTGTAGAAACATTTTTATTGGCCAAAATTTTGAGAGGACGTTAGCAAGTATACCAGATCTTGCACTTCCTGTGCCATTGCGAAGCCAACCATCAAGAAGCAAGGCCTATAAACCCCTCTTCCTACTCCCTAGAAGCCTTGGGAATCCATCTCAATGGATTACATGTCTAGGCTTTCATCCACCAAGATAGGAAATGAGTGTGTATTTGTGGTCGTTGATCGGTTTTCAAAGATGGCCATCCTCACAGCCTGCAAGAAGAATATTACAGTGACAAATATTGTCAAGCTCTTCATTGAATGAGTGTGGGTCCAGTTTGGGATACAACAGACCATCATCTCCGACCAAGACAGCAGGTTACTCAACACATATTGGTCGAGTATTTGGTCACTCTTGGACACCAAGCTCACAAAATCCACTGCTTTCCACCCCCAAATAGATACCAAACAAAGGTCGTCAATCAGATTATTATGCACATCCTGCACATGTACAAATCTAAGCATCCGCATACATGGGACGAGAGTCTCCCCTATGTTCATCACAGTTACAAAAGGGCTCTCCATAGCTCCACCAACCATAGCCCATTTCAGGTGGGGCTAGAATTCCAACCCTTGGGACCCATTCATGTTGCACCTCCTCTTCCCACCAGAGAGAAAGACTCTTCCCATGATCAGACTATGATCGAAAAAGACACCAGAATCATTGAGAGGATCCAACACATCCGCCAATAGGTCCAAGAGATTTTGTAGAAATCCAATGATAAGTACAAGCACCGCCATGATCAACATAGGGCACCATAACGATTTTAGGTTGGCGACAAATTCTGGTTACATTTATAGAAGGAGTGTCTCACAGGGCCCCATCAGAAGCTCCGCCCACTTCGATATGGGCCTTACACTATCACCAAGGCTGTGGGTAGCAATGCTTTTGAGATCAACACTCCACCCTTCCTTGGCATGCACCCAATGTTCAATGTGGACCTCCTTCGACTATATTTTCCACCATTATTGGACACCTCAAAGATCGCATAAGAACTGACACCCACAAAGCTCAACCCTGACTGCATGGAACAAGCATCCAATGACCAAATAATGGACACACAGGTCAAGGGCACTCACCAACAGAGGATCCAACTTTATCAGATTGTCAAGGTAGGGAAACTCCTACACCAAGGCAAGTGGCTCACCCAGGGCCAAAGCTAGCAGAAGTTTCCTCACCTAATGGGGGAACTCAACGCAATGGATACCATTGCTTCCTAATGGGGGGGGATTGATCTAGTTGGCTATTGGTGGCCACCCACCTATTTGAACTAGATCCTCTTGTTCGTTTTTAGTTTAACATGTTCTTCTATACTTCTTTGTAATTGTGGGTTCTATACTTTTGGGGCTGTCTGAAGCCCCACACATCTTCCAGGTGGATATTGGTGGCTTCTCACCTAATCCAAATAACTTATTTTGTATGTTTTCATGTTAGCACATCTTGTTGTACTTCCAGGTCCATTTTGGAGGCCTAAACACTATTTTTTTGTCTCACCACAGTCAATCTATAGACGAAGTCAAAGTTTGACAACAAAATGTGTATTTCTCTAAAAGACCTTTCCAACGAGCTATCACATGCCTAAAATGGAGGTCGTATGCAAAAGTTACGACCTTGGGAATTTGAGGTACCAACTTACCCATAGGGGCCCACATGACTTTTGATGTTTCACCTCCAAGGGTTATGTTTTTGGATGTCTAGGGTTTTGGAATTCATGAGTAATATCAAAAAGGCCTCTAGAGCCTAATTGTAATTCAATATTCTTAGGTGGATGCATGTAGAAACCACATCTCTTCTCAGAGATAACTACCACCATTCGAGCAAGTGTTTTCGTTTTGTAGTTTTACAGTTTCATTCTATTTCATTATTCAATACAATATATTGTTCACCAGATATCTGTGTTATTCTTCATATATATCTGTTTATTGTATTTTGTCTGTCAATTATTTCATTCCTCTCCTAAATCTGTATCATCCCATGAAAGGTATTACCTCTATTACATTTTGAGGGGTAGTCCAATCCATGATTTCCTTAATATTATTTGGATCTACTTCCACTCCCTCTGTTGAGATTATGTGGACTAAATACTGGATTTCATTCTGAAATAAATCACACTTGTTGAACTTAGCATACCACTGGTTCTCTCTTATGACCTATAGCACCATCCTGAGATTCTCTTTGTGCTCTTCTCTAGTCTTGGAATGCACAAAAATGTCATCAAGAAATTCCAAGACAAACTTATCTAGATACTTGTTGAGAAAACTATTCATCAAGAACATAAAGGTAGTTGTTATATTAGTAAACCCAAATGACACCACTACAAACACATACTACCTATACCTTGTCCTAAAAGTTGATTTTTGGATGTGCTCATCCTTAATTATGACTTGGTGATATCCTAATATCAAGTCAATTTTAAAGAAAACTGCAGCTTCTCTAAGATGATAAGAAAGATCATCAATCTTAGGTAATGGATACTTGTTCTTGATGGTCATATTGTTTAAATTCCTATAGTTATTGCAAAAGCACAAGGTACCATCCTTTTTTTTCACAAATAAAGTTGGTTCTCCCCACAGGGATACACTCAGTCTGATATAACCTTTATCCAACATCTCCTTTAGTTGTACCTTAATCTCCACCAATTTTGGTGTGCTCATCTGATAGGGTACATTTGATTTAGGTACTACTCCAGGCACAAGATATATTGAAAAATAAATATCTCTCTTAGGATTTAATCCAAGAACCTCCTCAGGAAATAAATACTTAAATTCCCACAACACAAGATGACCTTCAGCCTTCTACTTATTTCCCTATGCTAAGTTAAGAACTTGTATATCATACATGGGTAACCCTTTATGACTAAACTTATTAAGTTGTAATGGTGATATTTGTCTAACTAAGCTTGGCTTTTGAATGCCTTGCAAACATTTTTCATTTTCTTCCTTATCTTCACGCTCTAGGGTCTACTCATAGAAATTTAATTTTTCCTTATGAACAACCAAACAGTCCATACTAAAATCACATCATATGATCTCAGAGGTCGGATATTCATGGATTCTTGAGTATACAGTCCACTCATATCAAATGGATAATATTCTATCACCTATGTCACCTTCCTCTCTGTCCATGTGGCTAACTTAACCAACAATGCCTTTGTATGTTTCTCTCTCTGTAGGGAACATGCTTCGACAACTTGAGGTGAAACATAACTATGGTTAGATCCAGGATCAATTAAAATAGAAACAGTTTGTTTGGAAATTATACATTTCATCTCCACTACAAAAGATTGGTTGTCTGCTTGTTGATTTTCCGCAGCTACATATATTCTCAACACACTCTTGGCCACATAATTGACTATAGTTGCTTCCTGCACATGGTAAACCCTTTTATTGTCTTTCTATATATAAGGACAATTCCTTAACAAGTGTGTTTCTCTACAACCCCAACATTGTAAAGGCCCTTTCTTTGGCTCCTCTACTATTTCTCTTTCCTACTCTACTGGCTTATTCCCACATTGAGATGGAAAGCTTTATTGATGCAAACTTCTACTCAGTTAACCAAACTGAGCACCTTTCCTCTAATTCCTATATGGAAATGGATTGAATCCAGCTTTTAGGAATCCAATATTATCCTTTCCTCTCCTATCCTTAGAATTCTCTTTCTTATGCTTAGACTAATCATAGAAACACTTAGCCTTCCTTATAGTGTCTTCCAATTACTTGGTCTTATCAAATTTGATTCTATTCTGATAAGACTGTGGAAATCCATTGAGAAAACATTGCACTCTTTCTTTCTTGTCCTTGAGGTAAGGAACATACCTCAACAACTCCAAGAATCTCTTAGAATACACATCCATGGTAACTTATCCCAAATTATGTGCAAGGAATTCCTTGATTTTGTCATCATAGTACTTCTCCAATAGGTAAGATTTTCTAAAGTACTTCACAAAATGCTTCCAAGTCAATTTTGTTTCTTTCCATCCTTTGAATTCCTTGAGGTCTTCCCACCATATGGAAGCTCCTCCACTCAGATTGAAGATAGAAATATTCACTTTTGTATTTTCTAAGTCGTTATGTACCCTAAAATACTTATTCATACCCAATATCCAAGCCTCAACTTCTTCTCTCTTCTTGATTTTTCCATCAAAGGTAGGTGGCTTATCCTTCTTGAATTCTTCAATTAGAGAGCTCTGCGAATGTCTCTTCCTTTTCTTCTTGGGGACACTTGATCTAGTGTCACTGTTGGATAGCTCCACAAAAGTAGTATTTCCACTAGATGACTCTATGGAAGTGACTCCACTAGATCTTCCTTTCCTTACATTTTGATGCCTCTTCTTAGAAGAACTCCTTCCCACGTTGCTACAAGATGATCCATGATTTTGGGCATCTTAAGGGGTTTTCAATTTCTTCGATTGTTGCTACTATGCATTACTAGGACCTTGTTGCACATGCTTCTAAATATCAGACAAGATCTGCAATAAGACTACATTCAACTCTTCATGTTCATCTTGAGCTCTCACGAGCCTCTCATTTTCTACTTTTAGACTTCTAACAATGGCTACTAAATCTGGAGGGGTTTCTCTATCCCTCTAGCTATCAGATTTGTCATCTCTAAGGTGTGAGGTGACTTCCATGCTACACTGCACCATTCACCTCTATTTTTCCTTCAGTACTCCCTATGTGTTGAAACAACAAACCATTATTAGCCATTACATAAATAAATTTATGTCATGAATTTCTGAAAAAATAAAGATTTTCTCAAACAGTCAAGTGGTTGCAGTGACCCATTAAATCCTAGAGTTTGAACTCTGCTTTGATACCACTCTGTAACACATCCAATCCCCTAATTCACTTTTAAGTTGGTGGGATATTCAAAAAAATTCTCTTCTCTTAAAAAATACACTTGGAGCTTCACGAAAATCCCATCGTCGAACGTCCTGTCACAACTATTTTTCCTTCCTCGGGATGTTGACAACAAACGTGAACCTAGGGATTCACAATCAGACGGTTATGATCTCATCTCGACCCTATAGTAATGAACTGGAGCATCTTATACTCTCTCATGTCGTAGTAAACTGTGACCAAATTCTACTTCAACGGGCCCTCCTTGATGGATCATGTTGGTAGATCCAATGACGCTTGGAAGCATGGATTGATGGCGTCGATTTCATCAACGCCTCAATTTACCTGGTGATTGTTTTCCTCCTTGTTTGGTAAAATTGTATGGAGAGGTACGACCCACGACAGATCTAGGACTATCGTTCGCCATCACCCTCTTCCTAATCAATGATTCATTCTCATTATTAGAGTCTTCACTGTCAGAACCTTTTCTATTCAACATTTAGGACCACTCCGACAAAATGTTCTCTGACGAATATGATATTCCTCAGTCACTCCATATAACAGTCTAAATAAACTTAGAGGTCATACTCATGTGACAATCAAGGTCCTAAGGCCTATCTCCTCGAATCAACCCATGCTAGATTCAACAACTAAGATCTCACAGAATTTCCTCCGACAGATCGACGACCCTCGAACTCCCAAGTCATCGGACTCCTATCTCAGTCCTTCCCCTAGACCTCTGATGACCCTTATTCCAATACACTAGTAACTGTATCCAGTGGTCCAAAATTTACCATGACCACTCTCCCATATATCAATGGTCCTTGTTGAATTAGAGTCCTATTACAATCCCTTACTTCGTCACTCTGATGGCAATACCACCCGACCAACAGTCCAAATCTACTCGCTACGTCGAATCAATAGTTATGAATCATACCAAATCAAAACACTTGTTTTCTTCAAGGTAATAGTACAAATCTAGACTGAAACATTTCAGGGTTCCTTCTAAGTATTTTTTGAGACTCTACTAGACTCTTAAGAGCTCCAAGATTTTACTCTTGAACTGATTAAGCATTCTTACTTCATCTCGGATATTGTTTTCATATCTTGCAACCCTTCCACTTAAATTAGGTAAATTTTACAGGTTTTAAGGTTCCTTAACCTGTACATGGGATTTTCTCACACCAAGGAACTCTTGTCACCTTCGAAATGAATATTTTTTCCATATATTGCAAACTTTCCTCTCTAGACTTGCAAGAATCTCTCGGTTACATACTACCCATACATTGTTTACTTAATTTCATGGAATATCAGATTAACGGGAAAAACAAGAAAGCATATTCCATTTTACTAAAAAATTCAACAATTTCTTACATGCATTCACATTTCCCATTTCAATCAGAAATCCACATGTTCACATAATTAAGCATACATCAAACATGTCAAGTTTTTCACTTATCTATTTAAGGAAATATCAGCAATGAACTGACTTAGAGAGGACACAACCTTAGGCCATGCTACAAAGTTCCTTCCTACAACACACCACCCCCGTTCCAAGCCATGATACCACAAGGGGATTTATTCAACTAGTTATCATATTTAGAATGATCATGGAAGGTTACTCTCATTCCTCCACTGTCACCAATAGAATTTTCCCTCTTTCCATTGAGCTCAATACTTCCACAGGTTTATCAGATACCCTCCCAACTGGATTTCCTCTGCACAAGGAGTCCATTCTCTGCTATACATTCATCGACGACCTCCATTACCAGTGCTAGCATAGTTATGAACTTAACAAGAACTCTACAGAGTTCTCGTTTTTTGGGGGGTCACATTTTTTACCTTGTTTTAAAAAGTTGTGCTATTGGTAGCACCCGCCCTTTGTTTTTAGGATTTATTTTTGATATTTTAAATCTTCTTATCCATAATTTCTTTGATTTAGGTTGTTTTTTGTTATTTTAAATCTTATTATCTATAATGTATTCACATTATTTTTTTAAATGCTTATTTTTTCGTCTATTTTAATTTTTTTTCTATTTTTCTTTTTCAACTTTGTTTTTTTATCATTTTTCCATGCTTCTTTCAATGTTATAAATGTTGCATACCATTTGAAATTGAGATTTTTCATATAATTGTGTCTCCTTAATTAATTTAAGGTTCCATATCTTTTAAATATAGTGGAAAATATCATTTTTAATATATTTTTTACATTTACTTCAATACATAGAAAATAATTGTAGCTAAATAACATTATTTTTAAACATTTAGTCAAAACACATAAATTAATTTTTTTTATAAATTAAAAAGTAAAAAAAAACTAAGAAAAATAAAACGATTGAAATTAAAAAAAAAAATTAAAAAAC